>JABFPP010000239.1:0-10423 GCA_022817365.1 Mallateleia sp. ZL-2020
GTTTATATTATGTTTTCACGACCAATCATACTACTTTCTCACTTATGATTATAATGTCGTTAAATTTCTGATATTAATTTTCCTAGTATGAAATAGAAATGTAATAAAAAAACATAATAAAAACTTATTTGACGTAGGGAGAATTTTTAAACAGCCTCATATAATTTTTGATATACCAATCTCCATCCTCCCTCACACGAGATTTAACACACTTCAGCATTTCCCTTGTTCCTAATTGAATAGTTCGTAGTTTCTGAAAGTATTCATAACACTTTCTACAAAAATACAAACAACATAAAATCTGATTAACCTCAAATCTTACTGTATTATTGTTACAAATTTTTTACGTTATAAATAATTGTAGATCAAGATTGTTGGAATTCGATACCGTTCAGTATTCGGTAATGATTAAAAATACTGAAATACAAATGTACAAATGATTCGTAAAACAACTGAAAATTTTTGCTTTTCTAACAGAACATGTGATTGTAGTTATTATAAATCACTACTCGTTAGTTTTGTTAAATAAAAATATTACTTACTCTTATCATTGATGGTACATGTAAATACATAAAAAATACCCAATTTGTTGACATTAATTGCAATTTAATATTAACAAATAGTTGGTCAATTTTACTCTACGAATTTTAACATAACTAAGATATCTAAGATATCTGAAAAATTAATTCGTTTTAATTTATAATTTTAAAATATTCTCATAAATTTAACCATAGAAAGTACTTTTTTGTTTAACCATAAAAAGATTCACAGAGCTCTTCAATGAAATTGCTGAATGTTTTGATTCGAAGTAGGAAGGCGTGTTTTATGTTGCTCCATCTAGGGGACTAACTGCCAATGGCAAATTGTACAGTAAATACTTAAATAGACGTGAAGAATATAGATACCTTGGATTATTTACAATAGAATCAGCGCCAATTATTGTGTCTCTCGGTAAATTGACATCAGTGTTGGGCAATAACAGTTTTTTTAAAGAGTTTGTTAGTATTAATAACAAAACTTAAAATAATCTTTAATCTACTAAAAATGATAAAATATTAACAACATCTACTAAATTGCTGAATAAAAATTTAAATAACACGTTTTTTCAAATTATTTTGTTAAAATTAACAAACTAACATGAAATAGAATGTTAGTTTGTTAAAACTAACAAAGTAATATGAAATGGGATGTTAATTCGTTAAAATTAACAAATTAACATGAAATGGAATGTTATTTTGTTAAAAGTAAAAAATAAACATGAAATGAAATGTTATTTTGTTAAAAGTAACAAATTAACTTGTAATGGAATGTTATGTTGTTAAAACTAACAAATTAAAATTTTATGAAACGTTATTTTGTCAGAATTAATAAGCTCTTAGCTGCCATACTGGAGTATAATCTGCCGCAACCTTTGTTAGTGAAAACAAAAGTTGAAAACTTTTATGGGTATGTTATGAGAATGATACGGGAACTTTATGGGAATATTACGGAAACGTTATGGATATCTTGTTGGAATGTTATGTATATCTTATGAGAATATTGTAGAAATGTTATGGGAATGTTATAGAAATATTATGGGCATGTTACAGGAATGTTATGGGAAAGTTATAAGAATGTTATGGGAATGTTATAGAAACGTTATAGGTATCTATGAGAATAAGTGTTATAATTTAAGCGTTCAATTTAAATAAATAAAAGTACCCAATTATATTTTAAATGTATTTTATTAAACTATCTCGTTTCAAATATGTTGAGAGATAGGCTCTGCAACGGATATTCCAAAAATGGTCCTGTGGTCGCCACCGAGATGTTCCTCGGACCGAATCCGTGGAGTCGCGGGAAGGGTCAAAATCAAATATACACTCGCGTAAAACAACAAAAAACTGTATTTATTAACGGTGAACTATTTTACATGATTAAAGACGCCGCACCGAATTCTTTGGCGGAAGCGCGCGAGAACTCGTACGGACGATCTTAATTGTACGGAAACAAAACTTTGACTGAATCGTAAACGCGAAGGTCACGGAGAATAATGAAAAACCGAAAAATGCTACGCAAGTGTGTGTAAATATACACGCGCTTATACAAATAACTTGTGTTTAGAGGCACAAAAAATGTAAACATACGTATTTCAAATTAAAATGAAAATGAAATATAATATAAAAATTATACGATGAATATTATGGATTAATTCTTTTGCATATCTCAACATACCGCCCGCCTTGCGATAATCCAGATCGCAACACAAAGAACTATGGTCGGCATGTTACTAGAGTACAATCGAAGCGCAAGTAACGATAATTAACACAAGGTTATAATAATTGCTCGAATAGAATTATAAGACAGAAAACGTTTGACAATAAATTCGCGATTATCTCAGGTGACTGTCAACCATCTGAGCCTGATTGCTCTAAATTAATTGGGAGGAGAGCTAGTTTCGAGATGGGGCGTACATATTCGCCATTCGCGGTTTTAATGGTGACCACACGAATATGCCCATCAGAACCAGGGTGGCATTGAGTCACGCGAGCTAAAGCCCATTTAGTCGGGGGCAAATTCACATCGCGCAAAAGAACCATTTGTCCGACTTGTATTGGCCTTTGCGAAAAATACCACTTAGAACGGTGCTGGAGCGATCGAACATAGTCTCCAGACCATAAGCGCCAAAATCGTTCATTTATTTGTTGTAATTCCTGCCAACGCGAGAGCCGATTGACAGGTGTGTCCAACAGCGACGGCTGCGGAATAGCGGAAAGCGGTCCGCCGACAATGAAATGAGCCGGGGTAAGAACGTCTAACGACTCAATATTTTCGGTTAAAGGGCCTAAGGGCCTTGAATTAAGACAAGCCTCGATCTTACACAATAGTGTACCGAGTTCCTCAAAGGTAGGAGTTTTAGCTCCCAGAACACGCTTCAGATGATGCTTAACACTCCTTACACCAGCTTCCCACAAGCCACCAAAGTGGGGGGCGGCAGGAGGAATGAAAGTCCACTCAATATTGTCTGAAGCTAAACGACTCTTAAATTTATCATCCGAAGTTGCTTGGATGAAGGCTTGTTTCAATTCGTTATCTGCTCCTCGGAAATTAGTTCCGTGATCGCTATAGAGTTTCGAAGGTAAGCCGCGACGTGAGCAGAAACGGGTAAATGCGGCTAGAAACGCGTCAGTCGTGTAGTCGCTGACCACCTCTAGGTGAACTGCCTTAATCACCATACAAATGAAGATCGCGATATAAGCAGGGCGCGATTTTATGCCACGACCGCCCGCCATGCGGATCTGCACCGGACCGGCGTAGTCAAGACCACAATGAACGTACGGCCGTTCGGAGCGTGTGACGCGTACAGAGGGCAACGGGCCCATTAATTGAGTAGCCATATCAGCACGAATTCGAGCACACGGTGTGCACCGAAAGATACATGACTTTATCAACTTTTTTGCCTGAATGATCCAATATTCATCGCGCAATATTTTTAACGTAAGGGTTAGGCCACCATGTAAGGCTCGAGAGTGAGCATGGCGAACAAGGAGCTTCACTATGTAGTGATGACTCAAAATAATCGGATGCTGGGCGTCAATACTGAGCGGAGCACCATGAAGTCGACCGCCGACTCTAATGAGTCCATCCTTGTCAATGAATGGGTTGAGCGACTTCAACTGACTTCCAGGCGCCACCGATTTTCCTGTCTGAAGACGAACAAGATCATGCGGGAACTGAGCGGCCTGAAGTCGACGTAACCAGAGAATCCTATTGGATTGAAGCTCTTGAGCGGATAGCGGAGTGCCAAGTAAGGCATGGTATTCTGACTTTAGTGAGAATCGCCTCATGAGGGCGGTTATTCTAATAAATGACGTCCAACTCGAAAAGCGTTCACACAAAGATAAGTCATCGGGACATGATGCAGTGACGACATGAACGGCGACTGACTCTTCAACAAATTCCCGATTGAGTGTCTGCAGGACAGTATTTGGCCACTCATCTGAAGAAAGAGGGAGCCACGAAGGGCCACGCCACCAGAGATCATGATTGACAAATTGTTCGGCCGTGATGCCTCGAGAAGCGACATCGGCTGGATTATCCTCACTTCTCACATGACGCCACTGTCCTTGTGGAACTGCAGAATGGATTTGAGTTACTCGATTGGCAACAAATACAGGCCACTTCGAGGAGTGTTGTCGAATCCAATGCAAAACGATCATTGAATCGGTCCAGCAGTAGTGAGGCAAATTTGCAAATTCGGAATGTTGCAGAATCTGAGACATGAGATTTGCTAACAACTCGGCTGTTTTCAGTTCTAATCTAGGAATAGAAAGTTGCTTGAGAGGAGTTATTCGAGTTTTACTTGAAAGTAACGAAATTTTAACATTATTTCTACATGAGACCACTCGTAAATAAATGACTGCAGCATATGCGGTTACCGACGCGTCCGCGAATCCATGTAATGACACATCTATATTATGTGGACCTTGACCAGTCCAGCGGGGGATAGCAAGTCCATGCAACAAAGGCAATGCACTAATAAAGGCGCGCCACAAACTATTCTGAGGTTCAGGTAAAGGCAAGTCCCAGTCAATCTTCAATGCCCAAAGGGACTGCATGATTCCTTTCGCGATGACAATTACAGGAGACACGAATCCAAGGGGATCAAATAGTCTCGCAATTATCGAAAGGACGCTTCGTTTGCTGACTTCCTTTAAATTTGAGGGTTGTATTTTAATAATATATACATCTTCAGTTGGAGACCAGTGGAGCCCGAGGATTTTCAATCCTTCGTCGTCCTTAAGGGATTTATCGCACGCGAGGCCATGGTTAGTGGGATCAATATCGTCGAGTAATTCCGGAGCATTACTGGCCCATTTCCGTAATTCGAAACCACCGCGGCGAAGCATAGTAATGAGCTGGTCTCTCATTTGACGCGCGAGTATAAGATCATCGGCGCCGAATAAGCAATCGTCTACATAGAAATTGTTAAGTACGGTCGGCCGAGCGAGGGAAAAATCGTGGCCTTCGTCATGAGCTAATTGCTTAAGTACTCGTTGAGCAAGGAATGGAGCACTGGTTGTGCCATAAGTAACCGTGAGTAATCGGTATTCGAGAATAGAAACATCCGGAGATGGCCGCCACAAAATCCGCTGATAATCCTGATCTCGCTCATCGATAAAAATCTGCCTATACATTTTCTCCATGTCAGCAGTATATACATATCGATGAGAACGCCATCTGGTGATCAGTTGCGACAGATCTTGTTGAAGTTTAGGCCCCGAATACTGAAAATCATTCAGATTTGTATTGTTACTAGTAGGTGAGGAGGCGTTAAAAACAACGCGAAGCTTGGTGGTAGAACTGGACAATTTTACTACCGGATGATGGGGCAAATAAACCACCTGAGTCGGTTTATCATTTCCATCATCAATAGGGCTCATATGACCCATGCGTTCATATTCGTCCATAAATTGTGTATATAAATCGCGTTCATCTGGTTTACGCATTAAACGACGTTCTACGTTGAGAAATAATTTCTCTGTACGCGAGCGTGAATCTCCGATAGGGATTGGAGGTCCTTGAATAAAGGGGATACGGACGACATATCTACCATCAACCCTTCGTGAGTGAGTTTTTAGGAAGTGTTCTTCACAGAGCTGATTCTCAGGTGAAGGTGGGACAGGTTGGATTACCTCTTCAACCTCCCAAAATTTTTTAATAGCATTTTCCAAAGATCGGTATGCTTGCACATGATGAGCATGTATATCGGGTGAACCAGTTTCATGAGGAGAATGATTTCGACCAAAAAGCACCCAACCAAATATCGTGTTTTGTGCAACTGGTTCGTTTATATTTCCCTTTTTCACACCATCAAGCAAGGCATATGGATAAAGATCCGCTCCTATTAACAAATTAAATGGTGAAGTATCTGTGGGGTCCGGATCTGCAAAGGTTAGACCATTCAGGTGAGGCCATTTATTGATCGGACATTGAAATTGTGGTATATATGATGTAAGGCGCGGTATTACTAAAGCATTTGTTGATAAAATGGGTAAATCATTATTGATCGGTTTAATGGTGATCGGCGCCACACGACTGACCTGTCCAGCAGCAACGCCTGTTATAACCTTCAGCGAGGCATTCGCCGGATAAGTTCGAGCTTGAAGAGCTTTGGCTAAATCGCTAGTCATGAATGTGTGAGTTGAACCGGGGTCCAATAAGGCACGTACCTTGATAGCACGCCGTGAAGTATAAGAAACTACAACCCACGAGGTTGCTAATATAACATGCAAAGGCATGACCGGAGTGACTAAATGAGAGACCACATTCGGGTTAGTATCAACACGAGGCGCATTCTGCGCAGTATTAGAATTGACTGAAAGAGTCGATACTGAGGCACCCTGGGAAGTAGTTGTTTGTACTGATTGTTGAGGTGTAGTGTTATTTTGAGTGATTTTATGTATGTGTAATAGCGTGTGGTGTCGTTGATTACAATGTGAGCAAGTACGTTGACTAGTACACTGGGCAATTCGATGCGATCCACCGAGGCAATTTGTACAGACATAACGTCGAACAAGTTTATATCGGTCGGGAACATTGGTATTTAATAACGTAGGGCATTTGAAAATAGAATGGTTTTGTTTACATATAGCACACTGAGACTGTGCCGTTGATGTATGATGTATCCTAACGTTCATTGACTTCGAAAATTGTTGGGTCCCTTTACTCGAGGCGCTTGGGGTGGATACGGGAAGCGCTTCCAATGCAGTAATTTGTGACGTTAAAAAAGTTTCCAAATCCTTAAAGGTAGGATATTCAACGCGATCCCCGAGAGAAAGTTCCCAAGATTTTCGAGTAGTCGGATCTAATCGTTCTGAAATTAAATACACAAGAATATGATCCCAATGTTCCACTGGACATTTCAAATGTTTAAGTGCAGTGATGGCATCTTTAATTGTATCTAAAATTCCTCGTAATTCAACGGCAGATTCTTTTTGCAAAGCAGTAATTGAGAAAATATTGGCTAAATAATTTGAAATTAATTTTCGTTTATTATCAAAACGCGAAACTAATAATTGCCACGCGTCCTCAAAATTCTCAGCTAGTACCGGAATATTTTTAAGGAGCAGTGCGGCATTACCATCAATGCACGATTTTAAAAAATGTAATTTTTGTAAATTATCAAGCGACTTCTCTTTAATGATGAGAGACTCGAAGTAGTCTCGAAATACAGGCCAATCGTTGTAGCTTCCACTAAACTTCGGTAGTGTGATACGAGGTAGTTGCACCAGGCGATGACTCATATTGGTATCAACACCAATACCAGATGATGTAGTAGGAACCGGAGCGGTCTGCAAAATGGGCGACGAGACGGCAATCGAATGGCTGTTGATCATCTCCTGGAGTGTGCCAATCATGTCAAGAAATAGTAACTCCTGCGTACTGAACCATTGTTCAACAAAGTACCGTTCACCCTGACGACGGTCATCGGTAATCAGCTGCTCGATTTTGTTATTATTGGCACAACATTGAGTCCAAAGTTGACGAATGTAGTCGAGTCGAACTGAAGCTTTGGCCGCTGGAGGAGGATCGGCAGTGGAGAGCGAATTATAAGATCGCAAAATTGAAGCAAATAACCGATCTTGCTCACTGATCAATTCAGCAGCCGACTGTGGTCCGGACGTCATACTGTTATCCAAAATTGACTGTTCACCTTCTAAAGCAGTTGCAGTAGTGTCAACAGATCGTACTGAATCGAAAAGCGATTGGTTAGTGGACATCGATGTGCAAATAAATTTAGTTGAAATTGCACAGTTTAATCAATAATTTAAGCATGACTTAATTGGCCAGGTTAAATTAAGTCACGATTTAATTCGCCAGGTTGAATTAAATCGGAGCCAAAAGTGACGGCTGCGCGCGCGAATCAGCACTGAACACTATGTAGTTTATGGCTATGTAACGTAAGTGAGTAAACTTACAATTTAATTCACTAAAGTGTGAAGAGTGAATAAACTTATCTCCTTTTATTGTGCAGGTCTATCCAGAAGAAGTCCTGAAAGCCATGCATCATCATTGAGTACCCAATTGTAACGGGTTAAATGTCATAAGATGATAGACAGTGGAGGTTGATTGACCAGCTGTCATGAAAGCGTAGTCCCATCTTTGTAGTGCGACTGCCGTCGCGAGACTGCCGCTGCGAGTCACCCAGCTGCGAGAGCGCGGCAGCTGCGCGCGCCGATCAGTGGAGTAAGCGTGAAAAGCGGAGGGGGCGCGTGCTCCTTACTTCGAATTCGTTGCGCGGGACGAGACGGAAGGAGGGGCGCGTCGCTACGCCGAATGCGTACGAAAACACGCGAAGGCGGCTCGTGAGCTCGGCGCCAAAACGAGAGCAAGTGGGGGGATCCGAACCTTACGCCGTAGCGAAGGCTTACCGACGACTGATGACGTCACTGGAATCCGACGTAGTTCGGGTCCGGGATTTTCTGGAGCGATGCAAAGGCTGCTCCAGGAGTCAAATGAATGTTTTACAGGTTCCGTACAAGCGTCTGGAGAAGTCCAGGGAGCGGCTTTTCTGAAGAGAATTGAGCCGATAGTCTTCAAAGGAAGAAAGAAAAAAGACCCATACACACGGCTTCGGCTGGTAAAGTCCAGGTCGGGAATCGTCGACGCCATAATAATTGAAATATTAAAATATTTATAACTTTTGAAATAATTATTTTATTGTAAAAGTGATTTGAATAAATGTTATGTATTTCTTGATGTACTCTCCGAATCTGCAATAAAAAATAGGGGTTCCCACTTAAGATTTTAAAGTCGTTTTGATTTTTCTACAGTTCTCATCAAAGATTCAAAACCGCCCCACCCCCTCGGGGTGGGGGTGGGGGTGGGGAGTCGAGTTTGGTATTATTGGATGTCCCCCGTCATTTCATTAATCACTTTTTTTATCTGATGTTTAGTTTTCGAGATATTTCCATGTCTTCAGATAAATCGACCGCCTTGTATGTTAAATAAAGACTTCAAATACAAAGGATGGTCAGGTACTGTTAATATATTTTGTAACGTCATAAATTACTCTTACATCATTTATAGAAAAAGTATACAATTAAATTTTATCATTGTATGAATATTGCATACATATATTTTTTTCTTAAAATATAAATATTAAGTGTACATATTTAAACATGTATAAACATTATATACATATTTTATATACGAACTAGGGCCGTATTTTTATTATGTGTATTGTTTTAATAAAATAATTTTGAACATATAACTTTTTATGAATATCCCACACGATCGAATATATATTTTGTAAAATATGTTCAAAATATATGCAAATATATTCCGGCAAAAAATAGTATATCTCGAAATATATTGAATTTATATTTTTGAAAGATATTTATAAAAATTTATATACAAATATATTTTAATGTATAATAAATATATATAAGATATATGTGTCTATATATTTTTCGAAAATATATGTAAAAATATATGTTAAAATATATTTATATATATATTTATTATATAAAAGATATATACTTTGCGGCAAAAAATTGTATATGTGACATATATATTTGGTAAATGTATTTTTCTCCGTATGGGTATACTACAAAAGAACGGTGACATTGTTGTGTGCAGAAGAAAAAAATCTGAATAAAAACGATTTATTATCTATTAAATTCAAATTTTATTTAAGGGGACCACTTTTCCCGCCGTTTACCTATATGAATTCGCAATTTCTTGATTCATTAGATAAATAAAAATGTTTGGAGGATGACTGGGTGTTTTTGATTTTCTGAAAATTGAGAATTTTTCAGTTTGCCACCTACTCTCAAACTCCATTTGAATCTATAAGAGGTGATAATGCAAGAAGAGAGGATTGAGAAATGGGTCTCCCATTTTTCAAAGTTTTAATTTCATCAGAATATGAAAATAATTGAATTAATTTTAATATAGTGGATTTTGTTCGTTTAATTTCTTCTGCATTTAACGCAATTTGATTTTGTTTGAACTTGCATGATTTTCTGCAATGATTGATAAAACGAAAAACATAAGAAAAAACTCGAATGAGTTTTTTAAGAGCTGAATCTTTCAAATAAATTTAAATCATAATTTCGATTAGTTTGAAGCGCGTTAATGGATGACTTTCGTTGTTCCTCATCAGTATCGAAAGTATTGATGACAGGTAACGATTGTGACGACAATAAAAATTCCGGTCCTTGCCACCATAATTTTGAATTAATTAATTCTTTCGCGGAAATTCCTCGTGAATTCAAGTCAGCGGGATTTTGTTTTGTACCGACATGACTCCACTTCGCCTCTGAATGTGAAGTTTGAATAAAAGATACTCAGTTTGCTACAAAAACGACCCAATTACGTGGTTGTTTGGCTAACCAGGCTAGTGTAATTTGTGAATCAGAATAACAAATTATTTCTG
>JABFPP010000240.1:0-10413 GCA_022817365.1 Mallateleia sp. ZL-2020
CCTTACGGAAGATGCCGATCGCTTGGGTCTTCACTGTTAACAGCGCCATTATACGACGACGTATTTGGACCTATGTTTGACTCACATGGATATAGAAGTTTCGTCTCCTTATTCTAGTCTTCTTGGTGACGAATTTGTTAAAAACATAGAATAAGCACGTTATTATTGCTTAGTAAATAATTAATTATTATTTTTATTACTAACAAAATTTATTAAATAATGTAGCAAATGATATGTTCATCTTGTTTCTTTTAGATAGTTAATAAATTATTTATATATCGTTAAGTCACGTCATGTATCTGAAGACTTACTATAAACTATCCACGGCGTGTCTCGCTCATTTTTATATTATAATTAAATGGACTTGGCGCGAGACATGACCATGTTTCTTGATTTCTATCTCTTTCACCACTAAAGATACAATATACAAAGAAGATGAGTCAGAAAAGCAACTGTTCATAATTCGTTTATTACTAGTCAATTATTATTTACTATATTTCATATCTTATTAAACATATTTCACTGATTAATTGATTATATACAAGGGTACCGATTATCATGTTTACAGACATCATTGATAATTAGCGGCTCCTTTGAAGACATTTTCCAATGCTGTTTGGTGATTTCAAGGACATTGTCCCCAAAATACACAAATCTCATATTTATTTTACAGCCCTCTAAATAAAAATAAATATATCTATATTAGAAAAGTATTTAACTTTCTAAACCTAGATAGAATGATCAACTAATATATTAGAATGATAACGCAGATTTTAATACAACCGAGTTAGAACTTTCAAATGAATGTTTATGATAAATGACTGTTTATGATATACACTGCGCACAACAAAAAAATCTGAATACTCTTTCGAAGTCGAAAATTTGCACTTAAATCAAAATCCGAAAGAGTCATCTAGAAATAGTCTCCATTTTTGATGTAGCAAAAGCCAAACTTATTATTCCACCCCACACGAAGTTACGCTCCCAAAGAGAAACGCGTTTTAAGAATTGAAAAATCGCGGTTTTGAATTTCCTCCAGATTGAAGAAAAAACCATTCATTTACTATAAAAATTGACTCAGTTACTTTTTTAATTTACCCTTGTCCTTGGTCATATTTTTAAGGAAACATATTGAATACTGTATCATCATTCCATTCCACTTTATGAAAATGTTTCTGAAATGTTAAAGAAAATGTTACAAATTGAATTTCGTAATATTATATGTATATTATAACAAATTATGGGTGAGTTCTCAGATTCTCATGAGATTTTATGACAATTTTATTCTTACGATATGGCTATGTTATGAAAATGCTCTCAGAATAAAATGAGAGTGTTATGGGAATTATATGTCATTTCTATTGGTGTCCCATGAGAATTTTATGACATTTTATGGGAATTGTAAGAGTATACATGGTTATTCTGCAGAAATGCTACTGTCGTGTTATGAAAATACTTTGGGCGTATTGTGGTACAATACGGAAGTTTTTGGGAATATTACAGGAAACTTATGGAACACTTGCAAGAACATTGCGATTCTTTCGAGAATATAATTGACACCTTATGGAAACTTTATGGAATCTTCTTTGAATCTTGAATTTTGAATTATGACGAATAACACCATAACACAACATAATGCTCCCAACATATTTTTATAACATAACAATAACATTTCTGCAACATAATCAATGTATACCATTATAATTCCCACAAAATGCCATAAAATTCCCATGAGATAACGATAATAATACCGTATCGTAATCCCATTACACTCGTATTTTATTCTGAGAGGATTTTCATTAAATCAAAAATTGATAATGAGTTGCATTGCTTATTGTTTTTGTAACAGTTTTCTAAATTTATTTCTTTAAGAGGATTTCTTAGCTGTAATTTAGTTTATTTTATAATAGAAACAATATAAATAATTATTTTCATATATAATGGGCAGATTTTGACTCTTGCAAGATGGGAAACTATTATTGTTAATAAAACAAATAATTTGGAACAGCTATGTTTAGAATTAAAATAATCTCGTGTTTAAGGTGAGAAGAAAACAAAGTTTCTGTATTCTTGAACAGTTTTGTTAAAAAATTATGTTTTTATATAATATTCTCTCATGATTAAAAAAATCAATGTTTGCCCATCACATATTAAAATAATTATCAATAATGTCTTTATTATAAACGATACTGTGTTTAGTAACTATTGATGAACAAATAACTTTAAATTTATTTTTCAAGATTGACATATGTTATATTATTAACCTTGGCTTGCCGGATATGCTACCGCAAACCCTGACAGTAGGTAGTTTTTTAGGAATTAAGTGGAATTTTTACATTCAATAGGAACTCCATACAGACAAGAAGTATACATAACCTTAAAATGTTGCTTATATAAGGTTAGAGTAGTGTTTACTAAATTGTTTTGTGCTAGTGTATATTTTTTCTAACCTTCCGTAAACGACATTTTAATTTATTTTAATCTTCTTGTCTGTAAAAAACGAACTTATAGATATACACAGTTGGTTGTTAGTTAATATTGATGCTAGTCTATAAATTTAATATTAAATGGGAAATATATTTTTTAGGTTTTCTAACGAGTATACGAACTAAAGAACCTGGATTAAATATTTAATACAATACAAAATTTATTTGTTAAATGTTTAAGGTGACATAAAATTGAACACTTTGTTAATTCCTTCTACGGCTTCACATAAAATATACAATATAAGATGTCACGAAAGAAATTATTTACAATTGATTAACTGATATTCAAATGTCCTGACTGTTATGCTTATTGACGTATTTGACGATTAATGTTTCTTTTGAGGACATATTCTGATGACGTTTGGTGCACTTGAGTACAATATCCTCAAAATGCACTCAAATGTTGTTTATTTTATACTACGCAAGATAATTTAACAATACGTAAACGTTGTTAATTTCTAAGTCATATAGATAATGAATTAGACTTGGACGATCAATCTTTGATGTATCAATATCATTTTACATCTAAAGTAGGATAGAATCTTCCAAAGATAGAACAAAATTCTAGAACAATATTATCAGATCGAAATTAAACGATTGTATGCAATACAAGTATTTTCCAAACATACTTAATTAGAATGTATAAATTCGGAATATGTGATTTTATGAGGAATAATGTTCATTTGTATTTTAAAATAATTTAGTTTTTAGAATACTTATAAAATAATTGAAATTGGAAATTGTTAATTGATGGTGCATCTAATATTAGAATCATATATTCCACAAAAAAACAACTAGAGAAATGATGAAAATGAATTTCACATACATATTGCTTTTGTAATAGATTACTCATTTTAGTTACTGAGTTTGTATTTTCAGGAACTGCATATTCTATAGTATTAAATTCGTTTGTTTCTAAGGAAGTGGAGCTCGGAATGTCTACATTCAAACCGAATCTTATAAAGACAGGAAATTCAGATAAAATTAAAATGTCTCTTATGTAAGGTTAGAGTAATGTTTATTAAAAGTTGTTGTACTAGTAACCGTTACTTTTACCTTCTGGAAAAGACATTTTAATGTTTTCTAAACTTCCTGTCTGTATGGGATCAAAAAAGCTAACTTGTAGATATACTCAGTTATTTATTAGTTAATACCGATATTAGTCTTTAAATTTAACATTTAAAGTTATAAACGTCATTTACGTTATTCAAATGAATATGCGAACAAAAGGACCTACACCAATAGAACACAACTTATATTATATTTACATTATACATATATTAGACGGTCATTTATCCCTAATATATATAATATACATGTAATATTCACTGCCCAAAAAAATTAAAACATCACTTTTAAATTTTGTAAAAGAAAGACCAAAATCAAAGTCGATGTAACTTTGTGAAAAATCATCTTAGAGCGGTTTTGTAAAGAGAAGTTTGAACCTAATAATCTACACTTTTAAACCATCTACAATATTTTCAATTTACGGTAAGTACACACTAGATGGCACCACTTATAAATCAAGAGTTCAAAATTCTCAAAATAATTGTCAATTTTACATCGTGCACAGAAGTTGAAAACAATTTTTTACAGTTTTCTTGGAAAGCATATACAAAACACGCATTAGCTTCAAACGCAGTAAAATTTCATAGTGATATGATTATTTTAATCGAGTTATCGTATTTTTGACAAAGTAGTGCATTTAGTCATGGTCGATCACTAATACCCTAAACACATTGAAAGGAATAAGGGAATAAGCAAGGAATAAGGAATATTCTATCTTTTACTGTCTCATCGATTAGAGTAGGACAGAAAATCTTATTCCTCACCTTATTCCCTTATTCCTTTCAATGTGTTCATGGCATAAGTGATCTATCTTTTCTGCGCAGTTTGTCAGTTTTATAATGTGTATTTACACTTCCTGAAATTTTATGACAAATTATTAAGTTAATTATTCTTTACTTCAAATTTTGTGAAACGAAACAGATTATAGATTTACATTAGTAATATTTTCAAATAATAAGCTGTGCTATTTTTATATTTAAAACGAATGTATAAGAACTAAATTTAACGTGTAACCATTGAGTTATTACCAAAAATTAATATGAGTCAATAAGTTCTATATTAAAATAAGAAAAATGGTTTTCACAATATTCCGCCGAATATGTGATGGATGAAACCTATATTATTAATTTGATTTTAAAATTCGCTCTCTATACTGTTAAACTTCTTCACGATTTCACTTACAATGAACAATGAACAGAAGAACCGTGATTAAAAATTGAAACTTAAATTCCATTATACATATATTTCTATAACTGCTTTCACCACTAAAGATACAATATACAAGAGTAGATGCCAGAAAAGCAATTACTCGTAATTCGTTAATTTATGGTCAATAATTGTTTTCTATATTTCATATGTTATTAAACATATTTCATTCAATAATTGATTATGTAAGATGTTAAAGATTATCATGCTTATAGACATTATATATTTTGAATAAGATATAAAAAACTTTAGTAATGACCAGTTTTCGATTCTTTGTAATCTTTTTAATTTTCAAAATGGATTTGGGGTAAATATGTCGATGTGCGTTCTCACGCAGAATTGACATGTTACACATGTTATCCTATGTATTTTGACATGCTGAATACGAATCCGATGTCAAAATTTGGCACTCGCTAATAGGTTTTGCAAAAAATACATTTCTATGCAATTTTTTTTCGAAAAATCGTTAAAAATTTTTAGTAAAATGCAGTCATGTGTAACTTTTGATTTCATATTCGGATTCTTCATTAAAATTTACTACGGGAAACATATATTACATTGTTATTCCGATGAATACGATTTATAAAACAAGGCGACAAAATAGCTTATATGCAAACAGTTAGTGGTGGTCACGTGTATGCACCTATGATTGAAAATATTTAGTCATGACTCATGCGTATGTTCTCCTATGTATTTATATGGGCCGAAGACGAATCCGTTAACTGTTTTGCAAACTATGTAATTTTCTGCATTAAAAAAAAAGAAACAAAAAAACAAAACAAAAAAATTAAAACAATAACAACAAAACTCGGGGCGATCGTTGCTTTGCTCTCTTGCTATGTTCAATTATGGTTATTATGTGTTTTCATTCGAACTGTAATAAATAATAGAAATAAATAAATTAATAATCGAAAAATACAATAAACATGAATGAACGCAGCGAACAAGCGAAGCGATGCTCGCCCCAAATTTTGTTTATTTAATTGTTTACTGTCTAATTGTTTAAATTAGAATTTAAAGTTGAAAATGACATGCAAATAAATTTATGTTTATTAAAAACATTTTTGTTAGAAAATGCATAAAAGAGCATAAAATGCATTTTTTGCAAAACTGTTAAAAGACATTTGCATTTTGATACCGGATTCGTAATCAGCCCATCAATATACATAGGAAAACATATCCAGAAGTCATGATTTAATTTTTTCAATCATAAGTGCATATACGTGGCCACCATCAACTATTTGTGTATTAGCTATTTTGTCGCTTCTTTTTATAACTCATATTTATCGGAATAATGATGTAATATATTTTCCGTAGTAAAATGTTATGGAGAATCCGAGTCGAAAATGACAAAAGACTTCACTTTATTTGATTTTTTAACGATTTTTCGCAAAATTTGCCGGAAAAATAAGTACATTAAAGTTTTTTTGAAAACCTATTAGCGAGCGCCGAGATTGGACATCGGATTCGTATTAAGCACGTCAAAATACATAGGATAACATGTATTTGACCAATAATTTCCCAAATATGTAGAAAACGCTCATACTCTTTGTATTGTGAGCATGCTGTCAATGAAAATGTCACTGTAATTGCATAAATATTGAAACAATTTTCATCTGAGTAATATCTTTTCTACACTGAGAAAAAATTATACCGCTATAGTCTTGCATTGTGGGACCGCCGCGGTATCAACCCGTCGCGGAAATGTTGTGGCTATATGCGGACCGCATAAGAATCGCAAACGTGCCATATTTTTTAAAACGCCGGTTCTGCTATGGTATTATTGCAAGAATCATGGTTGTCTGGGATGAAGCATAAGCGAGAAATATAATGAGAAATGAGATGAGAAATAATATGAGAAGTCATATGAGAAATTGGCATGAGAAATCATATGGGATCTCATATGATTTCTAATGTGACTTCTCATATGATTTCTCGTATGATTTATCACATGAGATCTCATGTGAGAATTTTTGATAGGGTTGGTATCTTGGGCGTACGTTGTTTTATTCAGCAGTTTCTGCATTTGAACATATTGTTGTTACTTTTTCTGCATGTATTAAAGTAAGATAGAAATATATCAAATGCATTGGCTGCGGAATGAAAGAACGCGTGATTCTACTTCAATACTTTAATTTTCTATCTATATTTGGAATGTTAAATCCTTTTTTGAAATTTATTTATCAATGAATGATCTTTCAAGTTTGAATCATAATTTGTTATAAATTGGAGTACAATACTGTAAAATAAATATATAATGTGTGTATTTTTGAGACAATGTCCTTGAAAGTGCCAAACAGCATCCGAGATTGTCCTTATAGGAACCACTAATCATTAATGATGTCTATACGCATGTTAATTGAAAACATTGTATATGATCAATTAATTAATGAATATGTTTAATAACATATGAAACATAGTAAACATATATTGACCATAAATTAATGAATTATGAATAAATTCTTTTTTGATATCTCGTTTTGTATATTGTGTCTTTAGTGGTAAAAGTAGTTATACAATTATGTGTATAATTGAATTTAAGCTTTAATTTGTAATCTCGGTTGTTCTGTTCGCATATTCGTTTAAAAGCTCTAAAATACAGTTTTCATGAAATTTCATGTGATGTGTTATTTTGAGGACATTGTCCTCAAATACATCAAACAGCATCAGAATATGTCCTCAAAAGTACCATCAGTCATTATACATCCATTAAACTTGATAATCTGGGACACAGATTATAATCAATTGACGAGTTATATTTCTAATAGCAAATGAAATGTATTAAACAATTATTGACTGTAAATTAATTAATAATTTCTTCTATGGTATCTTACACGGTCTTGAATTATTAAGCAAGGTTCAGCGGATCACACATTCAGTGCAATATTGAAAAAATAATTTATCTTTTTGGAATATCAAATTTACTAACATAAAAATCAGTTTCGAGATAGGGTTTAAAGAATTATATAAAATTGATGTTAAGCTCTAATTTTTCATTTAGGTTATTCCGTTCACATATTCAGTTGAATGCCGTAAAAATAGCATATATTTCACTTCGAGAGCAAAATTTCGTTTTGCTCCCGTGGAGCAAACGCTATTTCTTGACACAAGTGCTAGCAAAAAGTCGTTTTCTTACTCCCTGAAATTAAGGGAGAAAAACACAATTTTGCTCCCTAGGGAGTAAAATTACATTTTACTCCCTCAATGCAGTGAACAAAAAACGATTTTACGAACTTTCTCTTTCAGATTTCATAAAATGTTAGAATATTGAGGAATCAGAGGAAAAGAAGAATATTGTATTATATTTGCGCTGCAATTTACAATATATTGTAAGATAAGATTTTATAAATCATTGGTTGCAGCGTTATACAGCGCTATACGTATTGTCTTCCCAGTTCTAATATATTTCTTTAATTATCGTCGGTTAGGCCCTCAAAAGACATATGTAAAATAAGTAATTTTCTTAATTTATAAAACATATTGTATTATAAAAACATAAGAAATTTCACTAATCATGCTAATGGTTTGCGGATTGTCATCAATTGTATTGCTTCTCAGTAGAGAATGGTCTCAAAGCTGCCTTCAAATTTGCATGGCATTATATGGTGTAGTATGATGTGTTATATATATTTTAGAGCGTTTTGTAAACTGTCCTCAAAAGCACCGCTAAACAAATATATATATGTATAAAAGGCATTTGGCATTTGAGGACATGGGCTTTTGAGGACATATATATGATGCATTTGATTATATATTTTAGAGCGTTTTGTAAACTGTCCTCAAAAGCACCACTAAACAAATATATATATGTATAAAAGGCATTTGGCATTTGAGGACATGGGCTTTTGAGGACATATATATGATGCATTCGATTTTTGAGGACATGAATATATAAAAGGCATTTATTTTT
This sequence comes from Mallateleia sp. ZL-2020, assembly GCA_022817365.1. NCBI lineage: Eukaryota > Metazoa > Arthropoda > Insecta > Hymenoptera > Scelionidae > Mallateleia > Mallateleia sp. ZL-2020. The sequence continues at coordinate 8,671 of JABFPP010000240.1, forward strand.
TGAGGACACGGTTGTTTGAGGACATGTATAGATAAAGGTATTTGAGCTTTCGAGGACATATATATTAGGCTTTCGGCTATTGAAGACCCTGGTATTTGAGGACATATGTATATTTGGATACTGGGTTTTTGAGGACAACCATGAAATTCGCTGTATTAATGGAAATAAACCATTCTATGTTATAAAGTTGACTTAGTTATTCACTATTATATACTTTTTAAATCATTCTGTGATGTGTCCTCAAATATACCTTTAGATAAACATATATATATATATATATATATCTGATAAAACCTCGTGACTGTGAATTATCTAGAGGATCTTCTGGTTCGGGAGCAGATCGGGACGTTTCAGGGACGTTGTTACGTAATACCGATTGACCATCTGAATCCGTTTCTTTATCACTTACACCTGATATCAATTAAACAATATTTCAAGTTAGACTAATTAGTAAAAAAACGTCAAAATAGACAAAAATAGGAAAAGCAACAATATATAAATTACTGCTGGTTATTGCTTGTTTATATTTAGAAAATTAGTATTTATTTTCTGTTAAAGTATCATAATCGTTGTCGAAGCTAGTCAAATGCATAATTTTTTTTAACGATTAGGAAACTGTAATAAAAATTCATAAAAAATTTTTATTTCGTTTGGGAAAACTTTGTTTAAATAGAATAAATGAATTAGACTTCTTTGCTAGTTTCAATTATGAGTTTGATTAAGTACATTAAGGGGATTTTGTAGTAATTTATCCTTCCTACCTTATCAGCCATCATATATTTTTAGTTTGTAATTATTTTTTTTAAATATATGTTTATATTTGTAATTACACACCATACATTGATTCTTTAATCAATTTAGAGATGTATAGGCTGATTTGAATCAGATTTTAACATCATGTTTTAAAATGCGGACTTTTCTCGTTTTTCCTTAGTGTAGAGAAGGTATGAAAAACGAAAAAATACCGCTTTTGAAAACATGATATAAAAATCTTATTTAAATCAGCCTGTAAATTTCTAAATTGATTAAAGAATTAATGTATGGTGCTTACTAACAAATATACACATTTATTTTAAAGAAAATAATTAAATTCGTTTATTCTGACGTAAAGTGAGTTCGAAGTTCGATATCGCGTGAGAAATCCCCTTAAAACAACTGAATAAATAAAATGAACTAATTTAAATCTATTAATAATTTTCACTAATTAATAATAATTATTATTTAGACAGAATAATTAATAATTTTGCAATATATATATATATGATTCATTTCTCTCGATTCAAATGATCACGCTATTGTGTTGGTAGCAATGATTTTCAAAATGAACTCAATCACTCCCACTTCTATTGTACTATTTTATTGTTACAATGTTTATTTATACTATTCTATTATTACAATGTTTATTTATAAATTGCATAAAATTTAATTCGGTAAGGTATGATATGTGCAATAATATTAAGCATTATTTTTCGTTTTTATCAACTTATTTTTCATATACAAAATCGAGTTTTAATGTTTTACTAACATAACCTGCCATAAAAACCTATGTTAAAATCACGATTTTCAAAATCATTTTTTATAAAATTTAGATCGGTAAGGGTATATTTTATATAAATAGTTTTAAAGGTCAATTATTTTTTTAGTAGTTAAAACAAAAATCATTATAAAATCAACGTACTTCATTAAACGATCATAATACTTTTAAAAAAGGAAAAAGTATCAGACTTTAAGGCGGTGGAAGGC
>JABFPP010000241.1:0-10396 GCA_022817365.1 Mallateleia sp. ZL-2020
AAAGAAACTAAAATAAAAAAGACTAATATCCCTCTGAAAGAATGTTTTTCAATACCAGTTTTATCTACAAAAGACTGTATTGATAAACCTTATGAAATGTCAATGAATATTTCTCTTAAAAATACAAACATTCAAAAAGAAATACATGTAACCAATAATGAGAGAAATATTCCTCAATCACCTGAAAAGCTTAGTCAGATAAACAAATCTGCGCAAAGTTTATTACTAACAAGTGAGAATGAGAATTGTGAATTGTTAAAAGATAATAATAATATGGTTAAAGATTTGAAACAGAAAAATAGTCTTCGATGTAAGAAATATTATAATAATCATAAACAAGACATTTTAGAACAAAAGAAAGCATCAAATAAAATTAAAAAATGTAAAAGTGATACTACCAAAAATATGAATGACAACAAAACTTCGATTTCGCCTATTATCCACGCAAGTAATAAAGAAAAACTTTTAAAAAGTATCCGAATCACTAAAGAATCATTGAAAAATAAAAATGATAACGTTGAAGACATTAAAAAGAAAGAAAATCTTCGGCTAAAAGAATATTATAGAAACCATAAAAATGAAATTTTAGAACGCCGACACGTATCATATACAATGAAACAAAATAATCCTCAGTTTACAAATATAAAAAGTAATAAAATTGATAAAGAATGTTTATATTGTACTAGTCATAATATAAATAATGAAAGAAAAGATATTAAAACACAATTTCTATCTTTCGATAAAAATGTGCAACAATGTGAAGTTATTCAAACCCCATCAGTCAATACTATACAAAATAATTCTCCTGTTGTTGAACAACAAAATAATAATACAAATAATGAAAATAATACAGTTATAGATGTAAATTTATCAAATGAGATAGTCATTAGCGATAAATTCGACGATGTTTTAATAGATCGTAGACCTACGGTGCAAGGTATTCGATTACTTTCTCAAGAAGATATGGATTTTGTATTAAATGGAAGAATGTTAAATGATAACCACATTTATAAATTTAATGAAATTTTGAAAAATTGTTCTGATTACTATTATTTAGAGAAACCATGGAAGATTAAACCTGTTGAAACTAATGTAAAACATATAGAAATATTACATAGTTATTCAGGTAAAAATGCACACAAAAATGGACATTGGGTTTGTAGTTATTATGATGGAATCGACATATACATACACGATTCTATGAATTTTCAACAATTACATTCTCATCATAAAGTATTTTTACAACATTTATTTCCATTTTTCCTTTCCATACGAAAGCAGTTAAATTTCCAAATGTCCAAAATCAACTAAACCACACAGACTGTGGAATATATGCTATTTCATTCGCTGTTTCATTATATTTCAATATATCGCCAGAAAATGTAGAATATAATGTTCAGTTAATGCGACCTCATTTACATAAGATATTTATGTCTCATAGCTTAAAACATTTTCCTTATTTGAGACAATCACCTAATCTTCATTTGCATAATTTTGTTTTACAATCAGAAAGAGATAATATTTGTAACAAAAATACAAACACATTGAAACGTAAAATTGAAGATTCAAATAATGACAGTTTTGAGTTTAATACAGTTAAACGGTTTAAAAAAAAAGATATTCACGGAAACAATGTTGACACGCTGTTAAGTGATAAAATCGAAAGTTTAAGAAAAAAAAGAATCTGATCGCTGAAAAAAGTATTATAAAATTCATAAGGATGATATTTCTCATAAAAGAAAAGATACGTATTATGGTAAGAAAATGACATCTGTAACTGGAAAAATAGACGAGAAGAAAGATAATACTGTTAACGATGATATAAGATTACATAAATCAAAAGAACAGTATATCCAAGATATTTTAAATGTTCTTGGAACAAAATCATTAGAACAGAATCGAATTGAAGCAGAGTTTATAACAAAATGGTGTCTTAGTTCTAGACAAAAATATGTTATTCAATTACAAAATACACTTAGGTTAATAAAGATAAAATGTGAAGTTGCACTGTCACGATTTAAGGAAGTTTCAAATGATTTATTCAGCGATGAAGGTATTAATGCCATATGCGGTAAAAATATGCATACTTCATATTCAGAAGCATTCTTCTACGAAACAGCGTATCGAACATTATCTTGCACTAATCCAATTATTCTGAATTCTGAAGGCAAGTGTATAAATGTACTACCTCTAATAGAATCAAAAACAAAAAATCATTTTAAATGGCACTGTTCGTCCTTATGTATTATTTCAAATAATGTTTTGAAAGATCTATTAAAAAGTTACGAAGACATAGCTACATATACATTACGTACAGCTTAAAAGAATTTTACTAATTATTCATGTTGTACTAATAAATTTAATCCTTCAAAACTTGGACATTCAATAGACTGTTATGTAAATTATAATCCATGTGCTTCACGAATGTTATGTATTCAAATTTTATCACCTCATTTTCCAGAAATTAGATACGTACAACGTCTTTTATATAAATTTATGAAAACGCAAGAAAATATAAGCTCTATAGATACTGCTTTAGATGAGATTGACCTTGAAACTCTTCAAAAAATAGCCATAGACACTAAAGAAAAGGTATCCACATCTGATGACATTAGTATTCATGATAATTTATTGTTAAACGAAGACGATAGTATTGCTACTTATATTCGTGCATTCAAAGCATTTAAAAAACGAACAATGGATACACCTTTTATTCCATGTATTTCTTGTGAAAAATTATGTTTTAAGAGAGAAGTCACTACTTTCAAAATCTTAAAAAGTGATATGTTTGATAGTCAACAGCTTTGGAGTAGATTAATGGATTATTATACTTCTTCAGTTGGAGATATTTTATATATTTGCAAATTTTGCTACAGTAAATTATCTTATAATAAAATGCCACCTACGTGTATTTTAAATAAGATGGAAACAAGATCAGTTCCACTTGAAATGCAGCAGTTAAATGAATACAAGAAAATCTTGATTCAACGTGCCAAAGCATTTCAAACAGTTCAAAGAATGAGCACGGTGTCGAATAAACATAAACCACATAAATTTATGGTACCAAAAGTTAAAGGTAGAACATTTCATCTACCTTTACCAATAGAAGAAACTTTAAAAAAGTTGTGCCTGCCTATGGCACCTATTAACACAAACCATGAATTTTATATTCTGGTACGAGGAATTCCAACTAAATCAAAGGTAGTTTGGGAAAATTTAGTTGATGTAAGAAAAGTGTATAATGCCTTATTATGGTTAAAGAAAAATAATATATTATATCATCATATAAAATTACCTGATAATTACACAGATTTGTTAAATGAAGAATTAGTTGACATTGAATATACAGAAGAAATAATACAAAATGAAGAAAAACACACAAGTGATGGCGATCTACAACATAAAGAAGACAATTGTGATACAACATCAAATGAAAACAATAATATTAAAACTACAAAAGATCTTAACAAAAAGCATAATGCAATTTTAACATTAATGTCACAATCTGATTCATACTATGAACAATTTACTATTTATCCTATGCACGAGAAGAAAAAAAACATCTCTTCAACAGCATTGTATCAAATGGTAAAAGTTCATGATGTTCCTTTAGATAGTCGTACAAAAGATTTAGATTTAAAATGTTTTCCTGATTTATATCCTTATGGAAAAGATGGTTAAAATGAAGAAAGAGAAACTCATACAACTGACTTTAATTATATAAAATGCAAATTAATGTCCAAATATCCCCAGTTAAGAACGAATATACAGTACTTATTTTATTTATTAAATGATCACAATAGACGGCAATTAAGTGCAGGTATCTTTTCGAAATTATATATAACGAATCCACGAGAAAAATATACTGCTGAATCATACTTAGCAAAATTATCTAATCTTGAACTTGAGTCTATTTTAAATATAATATTTGCAAAACTGAAGAATACTCAACAATATTGGAAAAAACCTAAACGTGATTTAATGTGTATGAATCGTTATTATGGACCTCCTACTTGGTTTCTGACTCTCAGTCCAAGTGAATTCGAATGGGACGACTTAATAGAATACTTACGTTCGGTTAATGGTCCATCACCTAACAAAATATCAGTTAACGAATTAATTTCCTCTGATTTTGTATCAGTTTCTAGGTTTATTGACAATGTTTTTCGAGGAATGTTAGATTTTATTTGTTCTCCAGATAATCCAATTGGGGAAGTTGAACATTACTTTTATCGAAGAGAATATTAGACTAGAGGTACACAGCACTTTCATATGCTCATATGGATTAAAAATGCACCTATAATTGGAAAATCTACTAACGAAGAAATAATTAATTTTATTTCAAAATATGTAACTTGCAAAATACCACAAAAAGATATCTCGCCACAACTTTATCATAATGTTGACAAATTTCAACGACATCATCACAATGATTATTGTTTACGCAGTAAAAAAACTGCAAAAGGTTTTCGACGAATTTGTAGATTTGGATTTCCGCGACCTGTTACAAATAATATGGTCATGAGAGATGTTGCATTTTCCGTTGCAGAAAGGAAAAAACTGAAATCAAAGTCTCGCTTATATGACTTACCTAGAACAAAAGAAGAAAGTTGTATAAATGATTACAATCCAGCAATTTTAACAGCTTGGAAAGGTAACATGGACATACAATTTATTGGAGAGAAATCTAACTTCCTAGTTAACTATATCAACAAATATATTTCTAAACGCGAACGAAGTAATGATACAGACACTTTTAGTGTTATTAATTCAACTAAATCATTAAGTAGTATACTATGGAATTTTGGAATGCGCATGTTAAATCATAGGGAATGTGGTGCTCTTGAAGCTGCAGATACCCTTCTCGGTACACCTTTATTTGGTACTGATTCTAAAACTACGATTCGTTGGCTTGATGTTAATATGATTAGAAACAGAAAACTAAAATCTCGTTCAGAGATTGAATCATTAGACAAAGACTCTGATGATATATTTTGCCCATCTATTATTGATACGTATTATCCCACAAGACCAGAAAATTTAAATTCAATGAATTTATACGATTTTTTGATGTGGTATGATGTTGTACGTATTAAACCGTGTAATGATACAGTAGAGTATTATAACATTTCTGATCATTTATATTTAAAGAAAAGGAAGCGTGGATATTTAATTAATCACTATCAATATAATATCAATTTAGAGCCAGAGCGATATTACTATGCTTTGTTATTGTTATTTAAACCATGGAGAGATGTTAGTAAATTGCAAGAAGGATTTGAAAGTTACAAAGATGCATTTCTATCGATTCAATCAGACATTACAACTGCAGTAGAATATCAGTAGAATTACTTCAGAAAATTCAAAAAAATTTAGAGAAAATGAAGAACGATATCGATGAAAATATGAAAGATGAAAAGAGAGAAGATAAATGTGATATTGATTCTGTTTATCCTGATGATTGTGTTCCTATGGAAGTTGATGATGCAATGAAAGATTTTGCAGATGCAGCTAATAAATGTGAAGATGAAAATGTGGAGGATATGATTCCTAAATTAAATGCGGATCGAAACGAGTATTCGATAAAGTTACGAATGCATTAACTTCCGAAAACAATATATTACGTATGTATGTTAGTGGAGAAGGAGGTACAGGAAAAAGTTTTCTTATTAAAACAATTCGATATTGGATAAAACAAATTTTACAAAAAGATACTGCAATTACTGTGCCAACTGGAATATCTGCATTCAATATAGATGGTTTGACAATACACAGGATATTTCAACTGCCGGTTGAACATGGTCATACAGCAAAATATTCACGTCTTTCTGACACCGTTTTGAAAGTTTTAAGAGAAAAGTTACAGAATGTATCATTGATAATAATAGATGAAGTATCTATGATATCAAATATTACTTTAATGTATATACACTTAAGATTAGTAGAAATTTTCAACTCTGAAGATGAAACTGATGGCTGGTTTGGGATAAAACATATTCTGTTATTTGGTGATTTACTACAACTACCACCTGTACACGAAGATCCTGCCTTTTTAAGTATTACAAAATCAAAAATTGAAAAATATATTGGATCAGTAGGTAATTTTCATCTCTGGTCTTTATTTTCATATGATGAACTTATTATTAATATGCGACAACAGGGTGACCATATGTATCGAGATATTCTGTCAAAAATTCGTATAGGAATTATAACTAACGCGGATATTAAAATATTAGAATCACGAAAAATTAATTTGAAATGATCTGATTATGAAGATCGACTGCAAAATCTATGCAGTTATATAGATAACTTGCCTACGGATACAGTTTGTTTACTCCCAACTTGTGCTCAATGTGATACATTAAATTCTGCTATGTTATCTCGTACATCTTCAGAAGAAATAAAATTAATTGCTAATGATGCAGTAGATTGTTCACCATTCCTGAAAATAAAAGCATTAAAATTATTAGAAAAACATGAAGAAGATACCTCTAGGACAGCTGGACTGCCTAGAATTATTTCTGTAAAAATTGGAGCAAAAATTATGATCCGGAGAAATATGGATATAAGTTCAGGTCTTGTTAATGGAAGCATTGCTACGATTAAATCGATAAGACGAAGTATTGAGAATGATAATCATATTGAAAACATAACAATACAGCAAAGAATATGTTTTAGAACGTTGTAAAGTAAAATTTGAAATTATGAATAAAGCATTCATTATTAGAGAACAGTTTCCAATTAGTTTAAGTTATGGTATGACGATTCATAAAAGTCAAGGATTGAGTCTTCAAAATGCTGTTATAGAAGTTGGAAATTCTGTATTCAGTTGTGGACAGACATATGTCGCTCTTTCCAGAGTTACTACCTTAGATGGTTTATTTTTAATTAACTTTGATCCATGTTCTGTTAAAGCTAACGATCTAGCTATTTTAGAATATAATAGATTACGTAAAATTTATAGACCTGATTTAATATCACTCCAAAATAATAATAATAAGAATTATGTTCAGAAAGTACATGATATACCCTGGGCACTTCCTAATAAATATTTACAATGTCAAATTGAATCTAACAATATATCGCTAGATTGCGGTACGTGGGTAGTACATGGTTTATTTAATTATGATGGTGTATCGTGTTATGCAAATTCAGTGATTCAGTGTATGTTGCATTGTAATATAATAAGAGAAAAGTTGTATAAATTACTATCAAATCATCTTGTTAGAAAGATGATTGATCAATATACTACGCAAAGTGATGTTATACATATTAAAAGTATAAGAAATTTTGTTGATATCAAGTTTACGGAAACTCAACAACAAGATGCTGCGGAATTTCTTGCTGAATTTTGTCTTAAAATTGATAATATAGATAGAGTTTTACAACGACAAATATGTATTAAACGTCAATGTCGTATATGTAAATATAACATGGTAGATAATATTCTACATCTTGCTGTACCATATAACAGAAAAGTAACATATGATCTCCAAAATATAATTAATTACAATACTGGTAATTGGCTTGATTGTGGAACATCTTGTACAAATTGTAAATCTGGCACATTTTTAGAAAAAATAGAAATTACCGTAACAAATAACATTTTAATTGTTGCACTCAAGTTATTCGAATTTAAAAATAATACTATTAATAAAATTTCTGATCTTAATATAAAGTCTGTTCCAAGTAGTAATATACAAATAAATAATGATAAATATAAAGTACTTAGTACTATTTTCTATCACGGAAATAGTATACAGAACGGTCATTATACATGTATCGTACGAAATAAAAAGTCAGGATGGCTCCTTATAAATGATTCACAAGTTCAAAGAACTACTTGGCCTAGAAATTCTAAAAACGCATATATATTTTTGTTCGAAAAATTTAACTCAAAAAAACCTTCCAAATGTAAATAAAATGATTATTCAGATATACTCCCAGAAAGCTCATCCTATAAAATGTTTTTCTGGTACGATATTTCTGGTATGGTTAAGAAAAGAAATTTGTCATATGAAATATTAATTCGTCAACAAAATTTCACAAAATTTTAATAATCGATGAATCTATAAAATTACATCATAAAAAAACTTTAACAACCGTAACAGATAAGTAAAAACCTGTGTCACTTATACATATTGTACACAAGAAAATAAATAATCGAAACTTACTACAGTCTTAAAAAAGTAAACCACAAAAACCTTTAAATGATAAATCCCCACAAAAAAGAAACTACAAAAAATTTTTCTTATATAGTAGTATTTATTCAAAAATGTTTTAAAAATAAATTGCGCCCCCAAAAACCCTTTTAATGACAAAAAAAATAAAAATGTATATTTCTCTGATTAAAAATATCTTAAAATCATTATCAAAACATATTATTACGATGAAATATTATAAAAAGATCTGAAATCCTACCCCCCCCCCCAAAAAAAAATCCTTTCAAAGGTAAAAAGGGTACGAGCCAAGGTATCTCCCCCCCAAAAAGAAAACCCAAAACATTTGTTTTATATATTAATTGAACAACATTATACAGATCAAAATCACAGAAACCTTTAAATAATAAACCCCCATCAAAAAGAAACCACAACAAATGTGTTTTATATGGTACTATTAACTCCAAAACATTATAAAAAACCCTTAAAAAGTAAGTAAAATAAGATTGTATCTTTTTCTTATTACAAACATCGTAACATCACTATCAAAACATATTATTAAGATGACATATTATAAAAAGATCTGAAATCCCCCCCCCAAAAAAAAAACCTTTAAAAGGTAAAAAGGGTACGAGCCAAGGTATCTCTCCTCTCCCCCAAAAAACCCCTAAAAATTTGTTTTATATAGTCATATTAACTTAAAAACATTATAAAGATAAATCTTCCCCAAAAAACCCCAAAAAGTTTGTTTTATATAGTAATATTAACTTAAAAACGTTATAAAGATAAATTTCACCCCTAAAAACCCTTAAAAAGATAAATAAAATAATCTCAAAAACCTTAAACAGATAAAGTCCTCAAAAACTTGTTACCACGTATCATTTTTACATACGCCAACATAATTTCAATTAAAAAAAGATGTGAAATCATTTAGTGAGCCAAAAATTAATTATTTAGAAATATTTTTGTACGTAAATCTTACAACCTTTTACAACTAAATATTTTCCTGCCTCCAAATAAAGGTATATAATTAAATTCTTAACTACATTAATATTTGAATCCATCAAAAATATGTAATTTCATAAAAATAAATACCAGAGAAAAAAATTTATTGGAATTAACAAAATTCGTAAATATATATTTATCAAATTAATTACATACAAAAACATGAATTGACAAAATTTCAATATTAAAATAAATATTTCAAACATCATTCCAAATGTACGTTCATGTAACTAAAACATAAATACCTTGGCTGCCCGTTTTTTGTAACGCACAACGTAACAATATTGCACAATTCAAAAATAAGGTAATTCTATTATTACTGTATTATACATTAAATGTAAGAACTTAAATAATTTGCGAAATTATTTATTTCTGGTGATATGAGGTTTATAATTTATATAAATTAATCTAGTATATTTGTATTAAGTTTGAAAATTTTGAAAATGATATATTAATATATATTGTAACTAATAACATTATGTGTTACCAATTATTAATTCAATGTGTTTCCGTGTAATACTGACATTTTGTATTTACATGTTATCTTAGAATTATGACAAACATAATAAAATGTATCAGTTACATTTATTCAAAGATAAAGTATAACATTATTTTACACATTTATACAGCTATTTTTATTTTACAGCTATTACACTTATTCAAAGCTAAAATAGAAAACTATGTCAAGAAAATTTAAGTTTTCTTAAAATATTGTATAAATAATTTTAAAATATAATTCTTTCGTTTTAATTTCAAAATATAAATCTTTCGTCATGTATTATATTACATTGTTTTTAATTATTTAATACATGTTCAAAAAACGGGCAGCCAAGATATTTACGTTTTAGTTACATGAACGTACATTTGGAATGATGTTTGAAATATTCATTTTAATATTGAAATTTTGTCAATTCATGTTTTTGTATGTTAAATATTTAATCAAACATATTTTTAAAAAGTGGAATAATTTTTTATTTTATTTTGTATATAAGTAAATAAATGTTGGTACGTTTTGTGTATCTTGAAATTATTTTTCATTAATTAGAAATGTATAATAATAAATAATACTTTTGATAACAGATATTTTGAAAGCAGAATTAACAAATTGAATGAAATATACAGAAAAAATTAGAATAGTATAATACATAAATGAAAATATCTATCAATTTTTTCTACATTTATATGTAACATCTAATTATATGTATGATATATAAATTTATTACAATAAAATT
>JABFPP010000242.1:0-10377 GCA_022817365.1 Mallateleia sp. ZL-2020
ATTCTATACCTGTACGAGTTCAATTTAAAAACAATTAGTTAAAACAAAAATTTAGCCCACAAGAAGGATCATTACAGAATTATTTTTATAAACAAATAAAAGCAGCACAATATTTCGAACCTAAATTAGAAAAATATGAGTTAAACTATAATATTGTTCAACAGTTCCCAGTGAGAATTCGTGAAGCTTTAGCAACTGTAAACTTTAATAATTCACAAGAAATAGCAACTGTTTTGGGTAATTTAGATCAAGTGAATTTAGATAAATTTCCAGAAAGACCTAGACAAAATTATAATCCTCAAATTAAAATATCACAGATAAATGCAAAAATGAGAACAAGAAATTATAGTAATAATAATAATAATGCATATGGTAATGAAAGATATCAGAATAGATATGAGAATCGTTATAAACCTTATAATACAGTTGAAAGAAATAATTATGAGGACAATTCAATAGAGCAACAAAATTCACATATACAAACAAATATTCAAAAGGAAAATGTTCAATTTAAAATGCCACCATTTAACATTCCACCTCCAACGATTGATAGAGCACAAAATAATAAACGTTCTTTAAACTAGGATGCAGCTCCTTGAGCTCAGGTCCGATAGGAGACTGTAATTATGATAATTTAATTGAGGACCTTACGTATGATATTGGTGACACCCAATCTGAGTCCTTGATAAAACAAAAGAAAATTGCAAAAAGCCCACAATTATTATTAACAATTTTTCGAACACCAGTATACGGATTAATTGACACGGGAAGTCAAATCACGTGTATATCGGAATCCTTTTATAAATATTTGTCGAAATATTATGACATAGCTGAATTTCCAGTGACAAATATGAAGATAATTGCTGCAATTGGCAAGAAATTAACGACAATTAAGAGACAAGTATTATTGAAAACATATATAGGGAAATTTGCAATTACAAGTGTATTTTTGGTAGTGCCCCATCTAACATCGGAAATTATCTTGGGTAATGATTGGTTATTAAATAACAAAGTAATTCTAGATTATGGAAGAACAGTGATAAATATCGATGATAAAATAATTTTACCAGAATATTTTTCTTTTTCTCGAATGACGAGAGAAGAAGTATTGACAGGAAGAATAGATGATTCTATTTTTGTGCAAATAATAGAATTAGTTAATAATGAAATGACAAACAAAAATGAAAATGACGAGATTAGCAAATGTAATAAAAATAAAAAATTAACATGCAACAATAAGCAATTTGATAATGAAAGAATGAGTATAAATAGTGATATTGATATTATGAAAATTAATGAAAATGTTATATGTGATAATGATATTTTGAAAATTATTGAAAATGATATATGTGATAATGTTATTTTGAAAAGTAACGAAAACGATATATGCGATAATAATTGTGTGAAAGTAAATGAGGTTAATGTATTTAGAAACAATGAAACGGATGTTACACCTATTGATGAGGAAAATTGTGAAATTGATAAATTTGATGATGATTATGGAAATGATATTATGAAAGAATGCGATAATTATATAAATATTAGCAAATTAACTAGTGAATATAATGACAATGATTTTAGAAGAGATGTAAAAGAGATAGTGGACGAAATACCATATTTGAGTGAGAAACAAAAGGACATATTTTTTGAGATGATGAGTAAATATAAAAAATTATTTTCTTTTAAAAAAGAACCTGCTGGCCAATACCAACACAAAATAAAACTGATTGATAAAAAAGCTTATTTCCATAAATCCTATCCAATTCCATATGTTTGGCGTGATTCGCTGGATAAAGTAATACAAGACATGTTGGATGCTGACATTATCGAAAGATCCATTAGTCAATATTGTAACCCTTTGAGAATTGTTAAGAAAAAAGATGACACCTTTAGAGTATGTTTGGATGCGAGATATTTAAACGCTAATATAGAATCTGACCATGAAGCACCACCTTTGATAGACGAAGTTATGCGAAAGTTTACTGAAGTTCAATATTTTTCTACATCTGATCTAGCAAATGGATATTGGCAGATCGCCTTACATCCGGATTCGCGACAATATACAGCTTTTTTATATAACTCATGTTTATATCAATTCAAACGGATACCATTTGGATTAAAAACTTCAGGTAGTGGTTTTATGAGAGCGCTTTCTTTATCACTGAAAACAGATTTTGACTCTTTTTTATCAAGGTATATAGATGATATGGTTTGGGCATCTCCATCATTTGAAAAACATATTGAACACCTTGATGTAGTTTTTTCAAGATTGCAAACAGATAACTTTACATTGAAATTGAATAAATCATATTTTTTTCAGAAAAAAGTTACATTTTTGGGATATGAATTATCGACTAGGGGAATTAGACCAATGGAAAATGGAATAAATCGTATCAGGGATTTTGCAGAACCAAAAAGTATAACACAGTTGCAACAATTTCTCAGGTTATGTATATATTATAGACAATTTGTCGTTAAATATTCAAATTATATTGAGCCATTTAGGAACCTGTTGAAATCATCAAACTCATGGCAATGGACATCAGAACATACAAACGCTTTTCAGGAATTAAAAAATCGTTTTGTAGATTCAGTTACTTTAAATCATATTGATCATAATTTACCTTTTGTTTTACAGACAGATGCCTCAAACAAAGGTATTAGTGGAATCCTTTTCCATGTAGATGAAAATGGAGATCAATTTATTATAGCATTGGTTAGCCGTTGTTTAAAAGCCTGTGAAATGAATTACACTACTACGGAAAAAGAATTGTTGGCTATAATCTATTCTTTAACCGAATTGAGAACATATGTTATAGGTAAAACATTTAAAATAGTAACGGATCATAAAGCTTTAACTTTTTTGAATAAAACTGATTTTTTGAATTCGAGATTAATGAGATGGAGTCTAGTTTTACAACAGTTTTCTTTTGATATTGAACATTGCTCTGGAAAAGACAATTATGTTGCCAATTTTTTGAGTCGTAACCCTGAGAGTGATTTTTGTGAACAAGAAAATGATTTTTTAATGATTTCTGTCCTGAGTAAAGTCTGTATAATGCAAATTGATACTGATAATATTATTGATATAAATAAAATTGAAAAAAATGTGGAATATAAACAGTTTATTAAAGAATTAAAATTAATGCAGGAAAAAGATGATAATTGTAAAAAAATTAGAGAAAAATGTAAAAATGACACTAATGAATATTATTGTATAAATGACGATTTAATATTTAGAAAGGATATTGTAAATGAAAAATGGCAATTACTTATACCGGAGATATTAGTTAAAAAATTAATTTTGTTAATTCATGAAAAATTAGGTCATCCAGAAGTATTTAAAACTTTAAGTCATATAAGGCAGTATTATTATTTTGCAAAAATGAACGAAAAAATTAAAAAAGTAGTGATTTCTTGTGATCTATGCCAAAGAGCTAAATATAATAATGTAAATATGGAAGGTCCATTTAATTATATAAAAGCTACGGAAGTAAATCAATTATTAGCTATAGATTATTTTGGTCCTTTACCGATTTCGCGTGGAGGAACACAGTATATTTTGGTATGTTTGGATGTGTATTCTAAATATGTCAGATTATATCCATTAAAGAGAATTACCACTCAAATTACATTAAACAAAATCATCACAGATTATATACCAAAAATGGGAAAACCGCAACGTATTCTATCCGATCATGGATCCCAATTTACATCTGCGAAATGGAAATGTAAATTGGAAGAAATTGGTATACGTGTGATATATTCCTCGATAAGACACCCGCAAAGCAATCCATCAGAGCGAATAATGCGTGACTTGGGAAAATTCTTTAGAATTTTTTGTGCACAACAACATACGAGTTGGTCATTACATGTAGCTGATATAGAGAAATTTTTAAATGTTACCACCCATGCAAGTACTGGTTTTACACCATTCGAGTTACATTTTGGAATAGAACCAAAATATGAAATACAAAAGTTAATCAAATATCCACCTAATAAAATCCAAAGTCATGAAGAAATTAAAATTATAGCAAATAATAAATTAAAAGAAGCCTTTGAATCCAGAAGTAAAAAACAATTAAATAAAAAATTTATAAAGCCATTTGAAAAAGATGATTTAGTATTATTGAGAGTTCCACATTTATCAGATGCAAATAAAAAAGTTATCGCAAAATTCTTTCACTTATATTCAGGCCCGTATAAAGTAGCACAATGTTATAATAATAATACATATAAATTAATTACTTTAGATAAAATACCAATAGATAAAGGGATTTATAATCAATATCACTTAAAAAAATATATCATGCCGGAAAAAATCTAATAAAATATACCAACATTCACAGATTATCGTCTTATGTTATGTATTTCACGTCAGGTTGCGATTTGTAAATTGAGGGAAACTTCAGACTCATCGAAAATTAAAACTTTACATAATAACAACTACTTCCAAGATAAGAAAAATGAATATGAGATCTATATTATGAATTTTGGAAAGGCTCAGACATATATGTCAATGTTTCAGGAATTTCTTTATGCTTCATCCAGGAAATATCTGAAAAATAGATAAATATGTGCTAGTATAGTAACTCGAAATTAATTTGAAAAGACTATGCTAATTATGTAAATTGAGTATAATATATGAGAGATAAAATAGGCAAATACGAAAGGTTGAAAATTGTTGATATAAATATTGTAAGATGTAAAGATAAATATATTTAATAATATTGTAAAATTATTGAGAAATGAGAATAAGCAATGTAAATATAAAAATGTAATAGACGAATTATGTGAAAATATGTTAAGTAAGGATGATATAATACATTCAATTGTGATGCGAATCAAGAAAGGAATGAATTTCCAAATTACCTGAAAAATAATGACAGAAATTAAAGCCAAAAAATTATGGGGTAAATTTTCTGACTTTAAAGGGGAATATTGTAATGTATGAAATTTGGAAAATAGCGAGTTGCGTGCGCAGAATTATGACGTAGCGAATTTAGTCCTAACACGGTCGAATGACGAGGATTAAACTGTGAGCAGTTAGATTTGAAATATACACGACACAGGAATAGTCAGAGAAGTGTGAAAAATAATTTATATTCAAAAACAAAAAAACAAAAAAAAATAAAAACAAAGTGTACAACCAAGATTATCCTCGTAAGAGGTCATCGCCTATTATCCGTTAATTGGTCATAAATCAGGACTAGTCAGGATCGTCATTTCGTTACAACTATACTATTATACGATACACCAGAGGAGATTTTGGTACTTGAGCCTGACGGACTCCTTAATACATTTTCAATACCTTGATTGATTGTTGGAAATTTTGTAATCAACGTCTCTTCTTATCTTTGGAGAAGAAATGTGTATCCAGTATTTTGCGAGTAACCTGGACTAACAACTGGGACATCGAGTTATAAATAGGCGATTAGCTGAGTAAAAATATTTTTTTTTTATCAAATATTTTGATGTATTTTACACTTCTACAAAATTGTAAGATGTGATTTGTATGTAGTATGTGAGAGAGTTAGAGAAAGCGAACTTGGTATGATATATAATTTTGGATTGATTATTGTATTTTGATTTATATATAATTTTGGACAAAAATATCATTACAAAAGGTTAAATTGCAGATATATATACATAAAGATACAGGTGATTAACGTAAAGATACCATATTGGAATACCAAGCAAAAATCAACAATCAAGAACAATAACCACGAATCAACCTGTGAATGTCCCGTGAAATAACATTGAATCAACGTTAAATTAACTTTGAATTAATGTTAAATCAATGTCGAAATTAAGTTGAAAAATTGTTGATGATGAACATGATATTACAATTGATTCGGCGTTGATAAAATGTTGACTTAAGATGTTGAATCAACGTTGATTTTTGGTTGGCGTTCCCTTAGGGGACAGATTAATATATAGATACAAATAAGACGTATGTAGTATAATATTATATACAAGTGTAAACAATAATGTTGCGTAAATATGTACAATTAAAGAACAAAATTCAGAGGATTGTAAGGTGATTTCTCTTACATGAATTATATGTTAATAACGAAAATAATGTAGTAATTAAGTATATGAAGGTATATGAAATTAATTAAGTATACGAAAATAATGTTTTCAAACAAATTAATAAAAATACACTTAATTTAATTGAATTTAATTTAAATTAGTAGGAACTATATTACATAATACTGTCTTTATGAGGAAGGAGTATATACTAAAAGGCATGGAGAATCTGCTGTTGTTCTTTCTCTAACTTGAATGACATTTATTTTACTGACATGAGCATCATCTAAGAGAAACCATTCTTTGTCATCTGGTCTTCTTAGACATACATAATAATGTCCTCTTAACGCATGTTCTCCTCGATGTAATATAATACTGGACAGTGAATAAACAATAGATGTTGTAGACATTGTTACATTTATATTTTTATTAATAAATATTCGATTTGTCGAATTGTTTATTTTATTTCCATTGCTCTCCACTCGATTTATAGCAACAACAGCTTTTGGTTTCAGATAAAAACAATAATTTGTTTTTAAAATGCCACAACATTGAGGATTGTCAGGAAATATTTTCTCTATTGCTTGCTCTATTCCAGTGTTAATATTACTGTCTGTTAAATTTGATACTGTGAGGCAAAAACAATTTTGTACGGTATTTGAAAATTCTTTACAAGACAAACAAGAAATTGATCTTTTAAAGTACATGGAAAAACGGTCTGAATCTATCATTTCATCAGCTAAATTTTGTATCAAAGTTATGAAAAATTCGGCTGAATCATGATGTTCATTAAGAGGAAATTTCATTTTTTCACAAAAGAGACGCATTTCGATTGGATCATATGGCATTTTACAATTGTCATTTAAAGCGCGAGCAATGTTTCTAACCATTTCAGTAAAATTTCCCTTTCCCTTATTTTGAATTTGAAGAATTGCACTTATAAAATCGGACATATTACATAAAATTTGAAAAGCGCTAATCGCATAGCACGTGTTGTTTCGATTAATAATGCCTCGTGGAATCTTTACTGAAGGAATTACTGAATGACTAGAATTTACTGAAGGTGCAGGAATTACTGAAGGTGTAGGAGTTATTGAAGGTGTAGGAGTTATTGAAGGTCTGGGAGTTACTGATATTCTATGAATTACTGGAGGTGTAGGAGTTACTGAAATTTGGATAAGAATAATTTCTAAATCTTTCTGCACAACTTCCTGTACAGAAGAAGGCATTTGAGCACACTGCAATACGGAATACGTAAAAAAATTAAAAATACATTTATAAAGATAATTTTTGTGATTAACCAGTTGTGATGAAATACAAACTATATGATTTACACGTAAAATAAATTTTTCGAATAATATGATATGACCCTAGTGAAAATGTTAAGTCTGAAAATGACTGAAATATTCTCCCGCATTTCAAACTTTTGAGGTGAATGATGAAATTAAAAATGTTACAAATAAATCTTAAATTGGTCTGAAATTTTTTCTGAATAGTTTGTATTTAGTCTGAAATTTAATCTGAAAAATGTTTGAAATTAGTGTGATAATAGGACTGAAAAAATGGATCTGAAATAAGTCTAAAAATTTGTTTGAAAAATTTGACATTGGTCTTAATAAGCCATTTATATTAAGAACGAAGATTAAAGAAATTAAATTAAGATAAACTCGTTTAGCATGCACAAATTAAACTATTTGGTTTTGTACACAGAACATGTTTCTCGTAAAACACTAAACGAACTAAGGACGTACTCTAGTAGAAATTGATCGGGGCCGTGTAACGCCCCGATCAATTTCTAATTATTATTTAACACAAAATTTCCCCGATCAATTTCTAATTAATCATTTAACACATAATGATTAAATGATTAATCATTTTGTGTTTTTAAACTAATTAAGTTATTAAAAATGAACCACGGAGACCTAATCACAATTTCTGAAATTTTGTTTTAATCGTAAAAAGACATCGTTCCGGTCATTAAATGTTTCACAAATATCTAAACCTTTCAATACATTTGGTATGTAGATTTGTTTCTAATAACAAAACTAAATTTGTTTTTTTGTTTTTTAGATCAGACATCTGTTCGAATATCCTATCTGATACAAATATCAATAGAGTGGACGACTGAATGATTTAATAACAAGAAGATTAGATGATTTTATTATTAGATGGCCAGTGTTGACTGATATTGACTGAATCATTGGATAAATCGGTTACAGGATAATGAGAAGATTAAAATATTTCAATACTAGTAATAATTAGAAGTACCCGATGATTGGATTGCAGGATTAAATGACTGTATGAATGAATGATTAGATGATAGTGAGACCGACGTTTAATGACGATATTTACCGCGAATTATTTATATAAACCAATTTTATATTATAATAGATTCAATTATATTTAATATTGTCAAGATTCTATAATACACAATTATCTTCCGAACAATTATCTTCCGAGTTCAACGAAAAATTGTTATCTTTAATTTTACCGACGCAACAATCTGTAATTACCCAAGTCAGCCGTCTGCCGGTAAAAAGGTTACCCACCATACCAGTATGTACCATAGCTCCACGCTTTAGCCGCGAACCGCTAGGCGGCGTCGCTTCGTCATCTCTCGCAGGCAACCCGACCCGCGCCGTCGTTAAATACGCTCGCACCGAAGCGATCAGATCAATCATTCGTCCGGCTTTGCTCACCAGCAGACGGTGCTTGGAGATAGGTATGATAAACCGCTTTTCCAAGTTAAGCACAGCCATTTTTGCTACCCAGAATAAAAAAATCCATCCCGCCCCCCCCCTTGCTTCTCGGAAGCGTTTTATCCGCTCCCGAGATACCCCTCTACAGGCGTCCATCCTTCCCCACTCTTGTAGTGGAGGGGAGAGTACTCGACTAGGCCGGAGCGCTCTGCGGAACGCTCAGTCGCCGCAGAAGCGGCTGACGGTGCGGACGCATCGTCGGCTCTAGCTGCGCCACGGCGACGTCCTCCAGACAGAAAGAAAAATAAAAGAATAATATATATTATCATTACAAAATTAAAAAATACTAAATTTTTACGGTAGTTCTCAAAAGTGAAAATGAATATTCGATTTTTCATTCAGTTCGAGGTTAGAATAAATGACAATTAAAATAAATTTTTAGGATTCATTTAATACACGTTTTAAAAAATGTACAAAATGTTTCTGAATTTTCCATTTCGAAAACTCAGAAACTTTACAAAGAATCGAAAACTGGTTACTTCTAAGGTTTTTTATCTTTAATATAAAATACATTTTTTAAGGAAAATTTTTGGTGACAATATGAAAATTTGAATTTGTGTCGTCCACACGAAATCCTTTGAGATATAGTTACTTTTATTATATTTATGAAAAACTTAATAGCATTATTTAACTAAGGATTTTATAGTAAAAATTATTAATGCATATCTTTTGTTATTATAATAAATTATATTGTATAATTTGTCTTATATTTTTCAGATTGAAACTTTCGAGTGACGAGAAAGAAGAATTGAATACTCAATTTGAGTTCACTTCTGTAACTGATATTTATATTGATAATTGAACTGATAACTGAACTGATAATTGTGCTGCAATTTAGACTAATAAATGAACTGATAAAAGAACTGATATTTGAACCGATAAAACCGATTGAATTGAGTGTGATTTATAATATTAATTCTGTTATTTGAATTGAAATACTTGTATGTGATTATTTTAAAATTCATTTTAAAATATTTGATCTGATAGTATTTAATATTTAATATAAAAAGTTAAATTTATTAAAACAATGGGTAGACGAAAGATAGAACGATCTAAAGAGGAAGAGGAAGAGTTTCAGCGGTTAAAAAGAGAACGAGCTGCTGAACGTCAAAAAAAGTATCGTGCAAATAAAAAAAACGAACGACAGTATTCACAAAACAATACATGACCATCTACATCAGATAATGCAAAAAATGAAGTTCCAGTAGTGGTAAATAAATCGCCGAATCCGTTTATTATGAAACAAACTTATTGTGCGCCGTCAATAATGAAATGTGCTATCACTACTTAAACACTGACAAAATCTGTGGCAATGTCTAATATATCAACAGCACAGAACGAGGATCGATAGTTGACTGTACACCAAGCAACAATGGATTTTACAGAACCGTCTATTGCAAACGAGGGAAGTGATTCCTTAAATTCTAAAGATTCTGCCATTATAAACGAAATTCCACACCTACGTGAAGTTATATTAAATCAAAGTGAAAATTCAGCTACGAGTATTAATATAATCAATATTTAACAAACGACATTATTGCAAATTAAATTGCAACGTTTCATAATGCAAGTACGTTGAGTGAGTCCA
>JABFPP010000243.1:0-10368 GCA_022817365.1 Mallateleia sp. ZL-2020
ATTCTAAACGTAATAAACTACATTATAAACGTAAAATAAAATATATTATTATAAACGTAATATAATAATAATATTATTTAAATATAAAATAATATAATAATCGAATACATAAAACAATACAAAATTAGTTATGCAACTAAAATACAAAACATATTACACATATTATATATATACAGGTGAAAATAAATATCTAACAATAATTTTGTATTGCAAACATTTTATAAATAACCATACACTCAAAGTCCTTACACTTGACAATCGAACAGTTGGTGGACCACATAGTTAACGAAATCGCGCTCTCACATTTGACCGCCGAAATTCCTTCTATTGGTTTTATTTCCCCTTGTCCTATACATGTGGTGAGAAATACATTAAAAGGGAACGGATTGGCAGGTAAATTGCGAAAACATCAACATTTTGACTCTGTCAACTATGAGGGCTTTGAGTGTAGCTGGAAAATATATTGTGCATATAATTCCATAGAATAATTGTTATTATTATATTGAATTACCATTGTCGTCTGGTGCATTTTGTTCTATCATTTCATCTGTCTCGGTATCCTGAAGATTTTGCCTAGAAATCTTAGCTATCGTGTTAGTAGAATTTGTGTTGCCTGTATGCTTTGCCAGGATTTTTGGCAGTCCAGATGAATTCGCACTTGACTTTGATAGCAGACTTTCGTTTCCAGAACCTTTAGCAGAGGTTGTTGATTCAAATGAATTTGCATTTGATTTTGTTCCAAGGGTCACTGGAGAGATTATTGATGATCCAGATGAGTGCGGAGTTGACTTTGATCCCAGTTTATTATTTCCAAAGTCACTTGCAGAGGGTATTGGTTCCTGTAAATTCTCGATTGATTGTAATTTCTTCAAACGATCAACGTAGCCAGATGATTGTGCTGACTTGTTTAAATGAACTGTCCCGATTTCTGGTTCTGATTCAGAACTACTAATTTTCCGTGCACGAACTCTTCGTTTCCTTTTGGCTTCTTCTTCGCTTCCAGTGTTCAAATCAGACGTTTCGGCAGCTTTTCTTTCCAATTGCTTTGCTTTCAAATAGTTATCTAAAAATGTGGCATTTTTAATTTTAAACTGAGTGTACGAAATATTCTAAAACAAAAGAAGCATTTTTGGTCTGATTTTCACTTTTAAATATTGAACGATTACAACAAGAAAAAAATTAACAAAAATGTCTCTTGTTCCTACTTCAGATGGGTGGAATATTGATTTTTTAAAATTTTAAATTATGATTACATATATTTTACAATCAAAATATTTTACCTCTTTCTCCAAAGATTTTGACTATATCATATTTAACCCAACCAATCTCAACTGGTGCCTTACATTCTATTAGTTTAACAAGTTTTACAGAATTGGTTGTTTTTGGCCAATGAATTTCTGTTTGGTCGTCTGTTAGCCAATGTTTCGGAACTGTTACAAGACCATCATCCAGTTCGACAACAGTGAAAACCATTGTGTAACCTGTAAAAAAACGTTAACGATTTTACTTATTTCATTTTCAACTATCTCATATATAATTAAAAGAATTATATCATATAAATATTATAAATAAAATATTTTAAATGTAATGAAACGTTTATTTATCACTTCAGTTGATTCATAAATAAAAATAATTGAAATGTAATTAACAAAATTAAATTCATAAATTATAGAACACTTAAATATTATTAGTTCAATAAAGTACAAAACGAGTCTTTATTAAGGCACTTATTTTATGTGCAAAAAATGTATTATATAATATCCAATATAAACAAAAATTAATCATGTAAAGTACGTTAAATTAAAATGGTTTTTCCTGTTTAATTATTATAAATAAAGTAGAAAAATTACTTTTTAAGTTAGACAAAACATTTAAATTTGCATATAAATATAAACTGCAGTCATTAATAAACTATTATCATCAGGGATTACTGTATTACAATTAATTATTTTTATTGCTGTGTTATTTATTCAATTATTAAATTTGTTCATAAATAAATTATTCTGCGGTTTAAAAAAAAAAAACAAGTATATAACAGAAAGTATAACAAACGTAAATATTTATTCGACATTATTAAATATACATTTCAATGTTTATTCTTTTTCGCATTTTTAATAATACTATTATTATCCATAAATTTTTTTTATCATTTTATAAGAATACATATTTTTTAATTGCTTACCTTTTTTCCTTTTTATGAAAAACGTTGAACTACAAAAAACAATGAACTATGACTATGGCAACTTTCCACTGTGACATTGACGGGTGTTATGTTTTGATTTGGCTTATTCTGTCTGCTTAACAAATTTTGACCTCAGCGCCGCGATGCATCTTTTACCGGTATAGAACAAAGTGTGTTTACAAAGAACGCATGATTGCGTATACAGAGTAAAAGTTCTTCGCCTTTGTTCTAAGAGTAAAATAATTCTTCGTAATATAACAAATTATTGAAAGTGTTTCTGTTATGTTATATATATGTGATAATATTATATGGAAATAGCGTTCAATGAGCTATTTTGGAATCATATCATATTCTGCTGTGAATAATGTATTTTGTAAATATATTAAAATGATGTGTTAAATGTTGTGACTGGATATTGAAGTGAGGTTATACATATAAAACAACCATACGTATATTTATACGTAATATCAATAAATTTATTAAAAGAAACATTTTTTAGCTACATAATATATTACCATAAAAAGGTGAGTAATATATAATTTTAACAGTAAAAACATGCACGTAAAACTAATATATATACATGATGATGACATTTGAAATAATAAGCAGGTATTGATATTTGATTTATTATATTGCAGTTATATTGAAACAAAATTATTACGAAAAGAAAAATAATCACAGGAAGATGGAAAGTGTGAAAAGGAAGAAACTTGAAGATTTATGTACGCGACAATTTAATAGGCGTGTGGAAAAAGAGACGAAGCATATTCTTAATGAATTGTGCTTGATTCCACAAAACAACAAACCAAAGCTTGATATACAAACAGGTAAACACTAATTATAATCAATAATAGTTATTATTAACATTTCATTATATGTATATATATATATAACCTTGAATGTGAAACATGTTTTGAATCCTAATTTATTTAGTTTTATTCATTTATTGAATAAATTGCATAAATTCTATACAATCATAAATGACATTTTTCATTGATGTAACTATGAATACTATAGCATAAATAATAACTGATTTTAAAAATTTATTTTAAATACAGTGTCTATTAACAACCAACATACTAATTATTATAAATGATACATTTTTATTTTAATTAATTAAAAGTCATTACCTAAAAATTAATTAATGTTTATTCAATTAGTTCAATGTTGCTTGAAATTTTATTAATAATTCTGGAACAATATTCCACTTATAAAATAACAAAATCAAGTTGTCTCCAGCTTTCTGCGTTTTGAAAACCGGTGAATACAAAATTGATTATGATCTATAAAGAATTAATTTCAAGTATATGTAAACAATTCTTTTTGTTATTACATTTGAAATAATCATTTTTTTAAACATACGGATATGGAATTGTTTACATATAAATAACAATTATTCTTTATATAAATATCATATTTTTGGTACTATGGTCTTCGACGAAGAAAACTAGGGAGGAAAGCTGATATTTTAGTTTTAGAAGTAAAATATTGTTTCATCATATAAAATTAATAGTAACAATGCTTAGAATGCTATTAAATATACAATGTGAAACAACATTCCACTTATAAATGAAGAACATCAATTTTTCTCTAGCTTACTGCGTTTTGAAGACCGGTGTATACAAAATTGACTATGATCTATAGAAAATGAATTTTAAGTATATTAAACAATTCTATTTGTTATTAATGTTGAAACAATAATTATTTTACACAAACGGAATTGTTGACATATAAATAAAAATTGTTCTATATATAAATATCACATTTTTGGTCGCACACAAGATGTATGATTATATTTGTAATTATGCTATGATCTAAATGCGGTGTGAACATGTAAGGGGTATGGACAATGTACAAAAGTTAAATCTTGAACGTGGATCACATTAGGTGTAATTGTGGTGTAAATGCGGTGCAAACAAAGTAGGTCTAGATCAGGTATAAAAATTGAATTTTGAGCGTGGTGCAAACTGGGTGTAATTGTGGTGTAAACTGTAGCGGGTGCAGACAAGGTACAAACGTTGAATCTTGAACGTGGTGCAGATTGGATGCAACTGTGGTGCAAGACATTTCGGTGTGGAATGAGTGTAAGTTTATAGGATAACTGTGGTGTAAATGCGGTGCAAACTCTAGTGGATGCAGACTAGGTGCAAAAGTTGAATCTTCAACTGTGGTGCATCTGTAGTTTAAAAAGAGTGCAAAATATTTCGGGTGCAGATTTATCCAGATTACACTTCAATTACACCTGAAATCCACTTATACACTCGATTTACACCTAAATTACACCCGAAAAGCTGTGCAACCTGGAACGCCAGGGTTCTCAAATACTCTCACAGATACTGAAGATTTAAAATAATAATATACTAATAATATGATTTTATCTTAAACATATCAGATAAAAGCTATCTATATTTTTGCAGGCCTTTTTAATTATTGTTCACATATATTCTGAAAAATTCCTTCGCCAGTGTTTATAAGTCGGTCTTAGTAATAATAGTTGCAACCTAAAAAGTTCGCCAAAAACGACTTGTAAAAATGTGTATTGTTTAAGAAAAACCAAAAGATAGTCAAAATAAACGAAAGTCAAGCTTTGCAATCGCCTTCGACATCCATGTAAAGCGATGTTGAAGTTTCTCGATTGATTTTTTATTTGTCAAAACACATGAAAATTGTTAAAATCAACTATCGTTTAAATAATATATTAATTGGCGCCTGAAATAAGCGCCATGCAACTACTCATGCAAGAAAAAATCGCACACCTAAAAAAAAGTTAATAATTAATTAAAATCGATTACATTAATTTTATTTGGGACTTTCTCATCATACTTTTAAAATATAAATGTTTCTTTCCTATTTTTAGCTAGCTTTTAATGTCATTCGACATAGTGCTCTGTTATTCTTTCTATTAAAAGAATATCGGATATATTCTGATGAGAATTACACGCAGATTAATTGTGAATCCAAATTATTTGGGACTAATTTTGGAGCAAAGTTATGTTCATTGTATAAAAATAATTATTTTTCTAATAATGACTCTAATGTTTCAGATCAACAGCAATGTACTTCAGGGAATACTACAACGATAGTGAATGAAAAAGCCGAAGACGAACAGGATATTACTGAACAATTTGGAGATCTTGAGGTCGAATATGACGAGGAATCTATCTATTTTGATTTAGCAGAATTTGATTCCAATGATGAAAACAACGACTCTGATATAGAGGATATGGACCAAGAAAAAAAATTTCCATCTCCCACACACGACGACAGTGAAGATAATACACATTCAATAAATGATTGTAATTTTTTCACTAATAATGTAAGCGATTTCTTTTTAAATGAAGAAAACGTCATCTCAGACGTCGAACGACTGAAGTGTGATTTAGTAAAATGGCAATTTGATCATAATGTTGATCATTCATCACTGACCGATTTACTGCACTATTTGCAGAACCACCGTTGTTTTAAAACGTTACCTGTACAAGCTAAAACATTATTGAAAACACCGCGTAAAAAAGTGAATGCAGTTGTAATGGAACTGGGACATTACGTACACTTTGGTTTGTCCGACGGAATACGGGATATACTTGATAGTACACATTTTTTTGACGAATGTCTATCACTTGTTATATTTGTTGATGGCATTCCCATATTCAAATCTGAAAGTTCATTGTGGCCAATATTGGGATCAATTAAAGGATTGGATCATATTTTTTTAATAGGTGCGTATTATGGGCCGGGAAAACCTCAGTGTAATTCATTTCTGGAGCAATTCGTCACTGAATTGCAACAGATCTTAGAAAATGGATTTTTGCATGCAGGTTTAAAGTATTCTTGCAAAGTACATGCTGTTATCGCTGATGCTCCGGCAAGAGCGTATATATTAAATGTTAAAAATCATACAGGCTATCATTGTTGCACAAAGTGTGAAATTAAAGGTGAATATGGGAATGACAGAGTCTATTTTATAAGCAACAAAGATAAATTAAGAACAGATAGTAACTTTCGGACTAAAAGTGATCCAAATTTTCATGTAGGCGACACTATTTTAACGAATATTTCTAATTTTGATATTGTTAAACAAATACCACTCGAATATATGCACTTGATATGTTTAGGTATTGTACGTAAACTTATGTATTTGTGGTTAAGCAAAAAGAAAACGATGTACACATTGAGTATCCAAAATGTACAAGATATTTCTGATTCATTTAATTGTATTTCACCTTATGTGCCATCTGAATTTGCGAGGAAACCGAGGTCTTTGAAATTATTAAAATTTTTTAAAGCTACAGAATATCGTTTAATAGTATTATATACTGGCGTTGTAGCTTTTAAGAAGATTTTAAAAGATGATTATTATTATCATTTTCTGCTTTTACACGTGGCAGTTAGGATATGTTGTACTTCTGAGTTTCATCATTTTCTACCAGATGCAGATTATTTGTTTCAAGAATTTGTTCAAGACATGCAAGAATTATACCATCCAACATTGATCTCTTATAATGTTCACGGTTTACTGCATGTGGTAGAAGATGTGAATCTTTTTGGAAAATTAGATGATTATAGCGCTTTTCGATTTGAGAATTTCCTACAGCTATTAAAAAAAATTGTAAGAAAATACGACAATCCTCTTCAACAAATATATTTGCGGTATCAAGAATACGTAATTAATAAGAAAATAAAAACAAACGATTATAATTCTTCCACATCTTTTGAACCAGTTTTAAGTTCTAGAATGGGTAATTGTCTACTGCCAAACGGAAAAATAGGGGTTGCATATTCTAAAGCTGTGGGTAAGGACCTTATTATAAAAGCAGAAACCTTAAATGATAGCTGCTGTCTGTTACAAAATGAATGTGTATTGAAAGTTACAAAAATTGCGTATGATTTGGAAACTGGCAACTACGTAATTTGCGGAAGACAGTTTCTGCGAAAACATGATTTTTATACAATTCCGTGCAACTCATCTATTTTAGGAATATATCTCGTAAGCAGTTTATCGAATGAATGTATGTTTCCGCTTAACGATGTCATAAACAAAATGTTTCTTATACCATATAAAGAAAACGAAATTGTAGCATTTCCTCTAATACATTAGCACATTCAGTACTTTTTGTAACAAAAGTGTATAAAAAAGTAATACAAATTAATATTATTTTGTTAACAATCACATAATAAATACTATTTCAACAAACACGTGTTTATTGTTATTTTTTTATGGAAAAAATTATCCTGATTTCTTTTAGAATGCTTAACTATTTATTACTATAACAACTAATAATATTTTTATTACAAATAACTTGTAATAATATTATTTCAATATTCATACGTAATATATTCATAAAATATCGTAATATATTTCTGTTTCCATAAAAATAAAAAATCTGTAAATCTCCTTAAAATATTCCCAAAATATCCTAAGAATATTGGGGATAATATTTGTTGTACATTATTCCAATTGGGCATTAAATATTTCACGTATATTCTGTTAATATCTACGATCATCTCCGATATTTTCAGAATAATTCGATGATCAGAAATAAATATTCCAAGATTATTCATAGGATATTATGTGCTATTATGAAACAAAAAATCTGTAAATGTCCTTAAAATATTCCCAAAATATCCTAAGAATATTGGGGATAATATTTGTTGTACATTATTCGAACTGGACATTAGATATTTCACGTATATTCTGTTAATATCTACGATCATCTTCGATATCTTCAGAATAATTCGATGATCAAAAATAAATATTCTAAGATTATTCATAGGATATTATGTGCTATTAGGGAAATATATAGTCAAATACAAAATGTGTATTTGAGATGTACGAACATGTAAGGAATAGTGCAAATATAGTCTCACCTAATTAAAGTAAAGTACCCAGTTATTGACATTTTCTAATATTTGCTACAAAATAAATTGCAAATTATAAATAATCAAGACGAGTAAATTATTTTGATCAATTTTATATTATTCTATGCCTTTTTTATTCATAATTATATATTTATACTAAATGTTAAGTTGAGCTTAAATTATAGATTGAATAGCATATCGCTATCAAAGGAAAATATTTTCCTGTCTTCTGACATCCTAATTGTGACATAACCTATAACACTCATTTTCTACATACGAATAAACATGTCAATAACTGTTCTCATTCAATTGAAAAATAAATTGTAATATCATTGTAAATTTAAAAGACACTAACTCCGTGATTATAACTTTAGTCGGCTAAAATACCTCACTTTGACATCCTCTTCACACTATTTATAAATTATTTATATTTATTAAATAAATTAAATGTCATAAAATTATTCTGAGTGTAAAAAACATTAAGGTTTTTAGAAATTTATTTTTTAAATACTTCATTTGATTATTTGAATTTTTAGAAATAATTGAACAAAAATTTTTGGACTATTAATAACTGGTTACTTTACCTTATTTATTTATTCACTTATAAATAAATATATAAATATTTATGCGGATATTTCATTGATAATTTTAAAATAAAATATTGTACAAATTTTATTGAGGATAAATATTTGTTCGAGTTATGTTTGTATAGAATTTAATATAAAAAATAATAATTCCATTATGAAAATAAATTACAAAGACAATTACTTTGAAACATTGATATGTGTATATATATATGGGTCAGTGACAACTTGCCTAAACGTCAAATTGCCTAACTATGTAATGTACATCTATGTTTATTGTTTATATAGATACACGTAATTTGACGTTTAGGCAAGTTATCACGTATTCATATATATTATACATTGTATTTTTAGAAACAGATTTAAAAATGTTTACAAATGAAATTTTTATTAAGAAATGTAAATTTATTTTTAATGGCAGAAGTTCAATTTAATTTTATTTAATTATAGTTGTAACCTAAAATTTGTGCACCTTGGTATTTATTTACCCCAATATCATTAAATAAGCAATTAATTAATTTTTTTGTATCTTTCTCCGATAATCCGGACTTTTTGGTAATCCGACAACAGCTTGGATTTATCTCTTGTGGATAAAATAAATCCACGTAGATTAAGCATGGAATAAACATGGAATCCATGTAGAATCAATGTGGATTTTGAAAATTTTCTCATAAAATCTTTTGTTACTAAAATATACTGTACATCGAATTAATGTTTATTCTAGATAGATTATAGGTGAAACATTTTATAAATAAAAACTGTAAAAAATTGTAATTTCGTACTTTTTGAAATTAATTTTATGTTTAAAGAACCCTAAAGCCTCATTAATTATTAACCCCAAAAATATCTTACAGTTACCAACTGTACAAAATCCAAAAATATTTTTAGTGACAAATTACAAATATTTTTGTGTTTTGTTGAGTGTATTAATGTAATATTGGGCACTTTTTTACCGGTAGAAATATTTTTCAATGTTATTAAATTCTGCACCTATGATTTTCTTTTTTCTATGAACTAAATTTTGTCTAAGGTCTAATATTTAGAATAAGCAGATCTAATATTTAGAATAAGCAGGTCTACTATTTAGAGTAAATAGATTTAGTATGTAGAATAAGCAGATCTAGTATTTAGAATAAGTAGATCTAGCATTAGTATATTAGATCTAATAGTAGAATATTAATTGTAGTATTATCACCTAATTAGAATAAGAAGATTTAATATTAGAATAATCGATTACGAGAAAAGAATCGGAGTTGTATTGCAAATACAACTGCGATTTATTTATAATTTATTTATTATTAATTAATTTATTTATTTAAAATTGTAAATTCATTTTAATATTAAGGCATGATAAATTGATAATTTTTAGCTTTGATAATGAATTTGAACAAGATTTGAAACTTCAGTAATAAAATATATTATTAATCTAAAGAGTGTGTAATTTTGTCATAACATTCCTTTCTGTTCCTAACAGCCTTCACACAACAAGATACATATTTAGTTATAATTAACAAACAACTCTAATTAAATACTATATCACAATAAGATGATTAATATAATTACAGAGTTATTTTTCTCAGTGTACATAATATTATATAACGTATCAAAACGTGAAATGAATGACTATTTCACATTTAAAACGTCCCATAAACGATTATTAAGGGGATTTCGCAATCATTTACCCTTCCTACCTTATCATACATTTTCAGTTTTTAATTATTTTGTTTATAACATGTATTTATA
>JABFPP010000244.1:0-10366 GCA_022817365.1 Mallateleia sp. ZL-2020
ATAGATGACCGATTTCATTGAAAATAACAATTTTAATAAATAAATGATGAAATAATTTAGTTAAAAATAACAAATTTTATATAATAATAATCAAGTAAATGAATATTAGTAAAGGGGAACTATGGAATTACTTAATTAGAAGGTAATTTCTTCTTCTAGTGAGCATTGAATATTTCGGCCAGTTAAAAGCCCGATATTTGTACGGAGTCGAGTTCGCTGCTAGCCTGGGCCTGACCCCAGAAGATCCGCCTTCCAAATACAAGAAGAAAGGCTATCTTGCGTTGTATAAAAACCAAATGCGACTTAAGCGTAAATTAGGCGAATTGTTAAACGTGCCGATTCCCATACCCTTTCCGAGTTTACCAAAATTTAAATTTCCCAAATAAACAATTGTCAAAAGGAAAAATAACAACAATTATAAATTGTATTTGCGTTGGAAGCGAATTATATGCTAACTACTGTAAACCGAGAAATTATAGAATACACAGATGTTATACTAAATTGAGATTTTAGTTTGATTGTTTAAATCCTCGATCAACCCTTTCCTCATCGTATCTTAAAATTGGTCGTTGGGTACTGTTGACCGTTCTTCACGAACGGGACACACAGTGTCCATCCTCGACTCCTGTTCCAGCCAAAGGATTATCATCCAGGACGTAACAGGGTCAAGGTTAAATTTTGGCGCAGTCGGTAGGACAGATTTTCAAAAAGAACGATGATTGGGTTGAATTTTGCATATATCTTTTACTTACAATTTTATATTAAAAATTAACAGATACAGTAATTTCTAAACTTAAAATCAATTTAGAAATGTTGAAAAGGTCTCTAAACTGAAATTTTTGTCAGAAAGAAGTAGGTTAGAATATTAAATGAGTATCGGGTAATAAAATTATGCACACGGCAGAGTTTAGGTTGACCCGTTCATATATCTGGCTGGGTAGAGTCGAAATGTTTAAGAATCACTAAAGTTATGTACCGCGAAACAATTTGTACACGAAGTAAAAAGTTGTCTGAACACATAGAGTTACCCCCGGGAGGCGAGAGACAACTGAGAACCTTAATTTCAAAATCGGTTTCTCGATTCAATGAATCCAAACGAAAGTACTCTCAAGGATAAAAGTTTGGAAAATACCTTGAGAGAAACCGAATTTGAAACTGAAAATATACACGACGAAACAGAATTGCAAAACACTACCGAGTCCCAAGAGACCGTAGAATCGCAAGAATTAGAAGATTCGCCTTTGTTAGAGAAATCGTCTGACGTAGAAAATTCTTTGAGATTATCAAAAACGAACGTATTTTTAGAAGAAACAGAAAAAGATCAAATATCAGAAACAGGCCCAGGAACACAGAACCTACAAAATCAAACGGTCTTAGAAAATATCCACGAATCAAATAGTGAGGTCACAACTGTTGATCCTGAAAACAAAATAAATACTAATCACCACACGGAGGAATTAGGAGCAACAAGCTTAAATTATTTCAGTACAACCCCTCGTGAAGAAAACAATACAGGTTTTAATTATTCTAGTACTCCGTATTTGAAACCCGCCCATGAAATAAGACTTCCATATAAGGAAAAAATCAGTGAAATAAGAGATAATACTCCCGAAGGATCAAATACAGGGAGGAGTAATCTAAATCAACCTAGATATTTATTATCAGAGCGTCCCAAACCATCAATCCCTCGGATAAGGGAAATTATAAGTCAAGACTCTCAAATTGCAAATCAGACACCATTCTTGTGGAAATTTACAACACCCCGTACTAAAGTTAGATTTAGCGAAAAAGAAATTAACGAAACACTTTATTTTACGCCACAAGAAACAAATTCTCAACCGAAGGATTATCAAACACCCACAGAGGAAAATCTTCAATTGAGCAAAGAAAATAATCAAACTAGAAATAAGAGAGTAATCTCTCCACCACCTGCTGATTATTATATTGACGACTTAGCAAATAATTTACAAATAACAATGGCCGAACACACGGTCCGTTTACGCGATGCCCTGGAGGTAGTTCCGCGATTTTCTGGAACTTCTGAACATGCAACTATCAGTCAGTTCGTAGCTGGGTGTATGGATGCAAAAAATATGCTACCACCCCAAGCTGAACCGAACTTGGTAAAACTTATCAGAACCAGAATAACTGATGGTGCACGAGAAGTAATTAGAGGAGAAGATTTTAATACGGTACAGGCATTACTGATTAGATTACAAAGAACTTATGTCCCCCCAAATGTATCTTCTTTAACTTCTGAACTAAAAAGGTTAAAGCAACACTACGATGAGGATGTCGCTTCATATTCAAATCGATTGCGAGGTATGGCTAATACCATTATAGAAACTTACAAATCCCAAAATGGAGGAGTTTGCCCTCCTACACGTTTAGCTGAATTTCGTGAAGAATTCGTACATACTTTCATTGTTGGATTGCGTAATGAAATTTCTGCTCGAATTAATGAACGGGAAGATCTTGACCGCGCTATCATTGAAGCTATTGCTGCTGAACGATTGGAAAGAGAGAAAGCTGCATTATTTACATCAGCACCAACAACAGCGCCGGTATTATTGACACCACCTGCTTGTTTGATATGCAAAAGAACTAACCATAAGACAGAAAATTGCCGTCTTACTCGAAACACTGAAACTCGACGAGTTAACGTGGTGAAAACCGTATGCCAGACGTGTGATCGAGAAGGCCACACTTCAAAAGAATGTATACGAAATGCCATCTGTAAGTACTGTAAGAAACCCGGACATAAAATTGAGAACTGTTTCCAGTTAAAGAAATCCGACAATAAATGCCAAATTTGCAACAATACTGGTCATGAAGCCAGAAATTGTATGAAAGGAGAAGTTTGCCAGATTTGCAGGAAACCCGGACATAGTGCATTAAAATGTTCTAATAAATCCCGAAATGACATTAAGTGCTACAATTGCCAATTATCAGGCCATTATTCTAGAGAATGCCCAAATAGAAGGGAAGGTAACAAGACGTCTTGCCAATTATGTTACAGGTTTGGACACACTGCCAGAACTTGTCAACAATCACAAGTTCAGGGAAACCTGAGAGCCCTCCCCTCGCCGCCTGCCCAGGAGGAGGAAACCAATCCTATAGTAACGACAGTCGAAAACAACGCATAATTAAAATACCAATAAATACCATTAAACAAATTAGCCCACCAACGATTTTACTTAAATTTGAGGAACCTGCAAATTTTATGTTAGATACGGGAGCAATGCCAAATTTAATTAAGCAAAACAAGGTAGGCAAAAATATTAAAATCACTAAAGAAGAGATATTGCATTTAACTGGCATAACGGATGGAATAGTAGAAACTTTTGGAAAATTTACTGTAAATTTACTGGGATATGATACTGATATCCACATTGTACCAAATGACTTCCCCATTCGAGAAGATGGAATACTAGGATCTGAGTTTTTTGAGAAAAGTAATGCACAAATATGCTATCAGGATAATTGTTTGAAAATCGGAGATAAACGATACCCTTTTAGAATGGGAAAAATGTTTACAATAAAACCAAGATCAAGGCAAATAATTTATATTAAAGTACTTAATCAAATGGAAATTGGATATGTAGGGTTACACAAAGTTACCCCTGGAGTATTTTATGGAAATGCTGTTGTAAGAAATACAAACGGAAAGGCTTACTTGCCGGTAATAAATACCACGGAAGAAGAGATACGATTAGAAGTACCAGAATTAATATTAGAAGAATTCGATTACCATAACGACTTTAGCGAAACGGTGCACCAAGAGGAACCAGAGGAAGCAAAATGTGCGAATTTCCGGAATTCAACATCATCTCGCACATGGAAGCAACCCCGTGGGAAATCTAATAACTTCGCTAAACGAGTATGCGGTCGAAGGAGACGGATCCGTATGAAGAAGGAAAAGAGCGATTTGGAATGTCAAAGGATTGATAAAATGTTATTTAATGACCATGAAGCACAATCTGAAAAAACAGACCCTTCTAAGTCAATAAACTCCTTAAATGATTATATGTTATTTAATGACCATGAAGTACAATCTGAACAAGCAGACCCTTCTAAGTCAATAAACTTTTCAAGTGATTATATGTTATTTGATGACCATGAAGTACAATCTGAACAAGCAGACCCTTCTAAGTCAATAAACTTTTCAAATGATTATATGTTATTTAATGACCATGAAGTACAATCTGAACAAACAGACCCTTCTAAGTCAATAAACTTTATTAATGACCATGGAGATGTAGCACGAGAAGTAGAACCTCCTAAGTCATGTACATTGGTTAATTTAGTACCGTCAGAAGTAAGCCAAAAAATCTTCCATGTACAAGGAGCGAAAGAAACAAGATTAAGCAAACTACTAAAACTTATGAAATGGGAACATTTGAATAAAGAAGAAAGAAAAGAAGTACAATATTTGATTAAGGAAACTCAAGATATATTTCATTTACCAGAAGAAAAGTTATCGTTTACACCAATTTTAACTCATAAAATTCCAACTACCGATGATAGACCAATAAATGTAAAACAATATAGATTTCCTCCAAAATTAAAAGAAGAATTGGAGAAACAAGTACAACAATTATTAAAAGATAATATAATAGAAGACTCAATGTCACCGTATAATACACCTCTTTGGATAGTAGACAAAAAGCCAGATTCTCAAGGAAATAAGAGATGGCGAATGGTTCTCGATTTTCGCGCCTTAAACGAAAAAACGATTGGAGATAGTTATCCTTTACCGAATATCATTGAAATCTTAGACCAACTAGGAGGAGCACAATATTTTTCCATTTTTGATCTAGCATCAGGATTTCACCAAATTCGCATGGATCCTAAAGATGCTCATAAAACGGCTTTTTCGACTCCACACGGTCATTACCAGTTTAGCAGAATGCCTTTTGGGCTAAAAAATGCCCCAGCAACTTTTATGAGGTTAATGGATATAGTATTAACCGGTTTGAATACGCAAGAAATGTTTATCTATCTAGACGATATAGTTATTTATTCACGTTCATTATCAGAACATCGGAAAAAATATTTTAAAATGGCGGACAGATTACGGAAAGCTAACTTAAAGTTACAACCTGAGAAATGTGATTTCTTGAGAAAAGAAGTTGTGTACCTAGGACATATAATAAGCAAAGACGGGGTCCGACCTGATCCAAAGAAGGTAGAAGCTGTTCAGAAATTTCCTACACCCAAAAAGGTAGTAAATGTCCAACAATTCTTGGGATTAGCGGGATATTATAAACGATTTATACACAAATACTCTCACATAACAAAACCCATGACTAAACTAACCAGAAAAGATGAACCATTTATTTGGGGAAAAGAACAACAGGAAGCATTCGATACTATAAAACTTATGTTGTAAACCTATATCCTACTTGTCTCGCACGCTGAATGAAACTGAGCAGAAATACTCAACTTATGAAAAGGAGGCTCTTGCCATCCTTCATTGTATATCTAAATTCAGGCCATACCTATATGGAAGACGATTTACTGTTGTAACCGACCATAAACCATTATGCTGGATGAGGACCGCAAAAGATCCCACTTCACGATTAGCTCGCTGGAGACTGAAACTAGAAGAATATGAATTTGATGTTATATACAAAGCTGGGAAAACTAATGTTAATGCAGACGCACTTTCGCGAAATCCAATAGAAGAACCTACTCAATGCCTGGTTATGGAAACAAGACGTGCAAAAAGACTAAAAGAAGAACCCATCAAAGAAGCTTTGCCCATTCACAAACCAGAATCTCCAAATCATGATATAACTCCGAAACGAAGAGGAAGACCCAGGAAAAACAAATTACCGACCATTATAGAACAAGAAAACATTATCGAAGAACCAAGTGAAACTATCCCAGAAGAAGTGGCTACTAATGATGATCAACATGAAAATTTAGACGAAGATATGGATACTAAATTAATAGAAGACGATAAATTAGAAGACATTTTGGAAAAAGAACTTTGTGGAACAAATATTATTGAAACTCGAGACCCCAACAACATAAGAAACGATAATCTAGCTTATTTTACAACTTTGACAAATAAACCAATTGATTATCAAACAAAGCAACTTGCAAAAGGAATAGAATTAATAAACCCAAAAGATACAGAACTTGGACAAACTAATATTCAAAAATTAGGCTCAAATTATCATTTTTCAATGCCTATTTGTATTCAAGAACAAGATCCTGATTATGCAACTGAAGTCGCCTGGAATCGCATACACAGTTGTTTGAGAACCTTATTAGAACAAATAAAGTTACACGAGGTTAAATCATTTAGCATACCATTTGTACGAGAAATAAATGGAATAAGTTGGAGACGAATAATTGGACAAATAATAGCCTTATTCAAAAACACGGAAATAAAAGTATTTATATGTTTGGGAATTGTTCAACTTGTACCAAGACATCAAAGATATGACATTATTAAGGAAGTACATAACTCAGCCCTGTGTGGCCATAAGGGCGTTACAAAAACATATAAACTAGTAAGACAAAACTATTACTGGGAGAACCAAAAATTAGATGTTCAAACTTACATTCAACAATGTTTACAATGCCAATTACGAAAATTGGTGAGAATTAAAACAAAACAACCAATGGAAATCACGGATACCCCGGGAACTGCTTTCGAGAAAATTGCTCTCGATTTAGTAGGGCCTCTTAAAGAAACCAAAAATGGACACAAATACAATCTTACAGTGCAATGCCTTTTGACAAAGTATTATGTTGGAGTACCCTTAAGGTATGCAACGGAAGCTAGTACTGCGGAAGCCTTCGTAAAAAGATTTATATGCATATATGGTAGTCTTGAAGTAGTACTTACCGATCAAGGGAAAAATTTTCTGAGCAACCTACTAAAGATATTAGCAAAACGATTGAGGATACAGCAGTTAAAAACTACTGCTTTTCATCCTCAAACGAATGGATCTCTGGAACGATCTCATCATGTACTCTCAGAATATTTAAAACAATTCGTAGAAGGAGATGATTCATAGGATGAGTGGATCGAACTCGCAATTTTTTCGTATAACTGTTCCGTACACACTTCCACGAAAAGAACACCTTTCGAA
Organism: Mallateleia sp. ZL-2020; assembly: GCA_022817365.1. NCBI lineage: Eukaryota > Metazoa > Arthropoda > Insecta > Hymenoptera > Scelionidae > Mallateleia > Mallateleia sp. ZL-2020. The sequence goes on from JABFPP010000244.1 coordinate 7,110, forward strand.
TTGGTATTTGGGAAGTTAGCCACTAGTCCTTCAAGTCAACCTTTAGCTGACTTTGAACAATTAGAAACATACGATGATTATTTAATCCGTCTTATTGGACGGTTATATCACTTACGTATGAACTGTAGACAAAATCTGATTGAATCTAAGCATAAATCAAAAGATTATTATGACAAAAGGGTTCAAGTACACAATTTTGTACCTGGAGAATATATATTTCTACTTAATGAAAGTAAGACTGGAAAATTTGGAGACCATTATAAAGGTCCTTTTAAGATATTAGAAGTTTTAAATCCAAAGAACGTTAAAATTCAAATTCGTGACAAGGTTAGAGTTGTCTCCGCCGATCGGTGCCGTCACTCTTATATCTCCGAGAAAAATCAACCAACCGAATGTTAATCTTCCAGAAAGGAGAATGGCTACCTTTGACATCCCACGTACGGAAGAGGACTGGGGTGACGAGGAAATAAATACCTGCGAAAATCTTGCATCACCTGCTACGAAGCTACTCACGCTGGAAGACATGGGCTTATTTCCCGATTATGAAGATCCTTCCATGAATCCAACAAATCTCAATTCATGCGCTATCGAGGGCCTTAAGGCCCAATTAAAAGGTTTAGATCGAGAACTTTCTGATTTAGAAATTACGACATGGGAGAGAGAAGTTACCAAACGCAGGATTGACGCGTTGGAAAGAGGTATCTCCTTAGTTGATAAAGAAATGTGTAGTAAATGTGGTGGCAAAGGGTTTAATAAAGAACGACGAGGGTTAAGTCAGGAAATTCAGCTAGGTTGCTGCTTGAGTTGTGGAGGTTTAGGGATTGCATTCAACAGTATGAGTACCCGCGAACTAATTACATTCCTCTCGGAAAGAAATAAACCAGAAAGAGTACAGGCTCCTGCCGAACAACAACCCGAAGAACAGCAAGATTTAGCAAACCCTATCACATCAATAAAATACCTACCCGCTGAAGAAGTACCAATGTCAAAATTAGATCATAAATTGTGTCGATGGGGCCTTCTTGCGTCCCACGGTCACAAGAGTAAGAGAGAAAAGCATCAAGCCATATGGGAAGCCCATATGAAGGAACAACAGCGACAACGAGATGTCAAATGTAGAAGGCAGGAAAAAGAGGAAGAGGAAAGAGAGATGAGGAAAACCATGACTTCCCTCCAAAATGTTAGAATTGAAGATACAAAAGCCGAAAAAGGTGATATCATTCCCCATGAAACAATACCCTCTTTTAGCATAACTAAAAAACATTGTGATGTACCCTCTATGTCACCCATTAACATTAAAACAGAGTTTCAACGTCGAGATATTGCAGCAGAAACCATACCCATTAGAGAAGTAATGGCAGTTAGAATACCGTCGTACGAGAATTGGGATGTATCCGCGAAATCATCAACAAACGGTGAGCCTGAGTTTGAGTATAGGGATATAGCTGCAGAAAAATGGGGTGCAGTACCCATAAGGGAGATAAACTCACGCACCTTACCAGGAGTATTAGAAAATTGGGATCTCGAAGAAACACCCGAAGAACGTAATTTAAAATCATCTGAGAATCAGATCAATGCCCCTGTAACTAGAGAAGAAGAAAACTACATACCACTTGATACTTTAACCCAGTACGACAATATTCCTGGGTTAGCAATTCAAAACGTCAATCCCACAGAAATAGAGGAACGTACCAACCCTAAGAGTAAAGTACCTACCATTATCGATAACATAGAACAAACATTACAAGGCCTAGGCAAAACTGCAACACCAAATGAGCAAAACCCAATTAACCTCGAACATTTTAAAATTTTCTCATGCCTGCGACAACGAGAACCAATGTTCATGAACCCAAATAATAGCAAAAAATATTGCAAACGTTGTTATTACGGTTTGAACTATAATCGAGACCTTATAAAAATCCAGGGATATCACATACAGACACAAAATACCGAACCATCTTTAGGATCATGTCAAGTTTGCAAGAGGAATATCTGTACGTTTTACCTCAATGGGTGTTGGTCTTGTAAAAACGTAAAACAAAGAAAGAACCCAAACAAAAACGTTCGGGAAGAGTTTAACAAGAAACGTCCAATAAAATCATTTACTATGAATAAGGAAGATAATAACTCGAAACAATTGAACGACCATTATATCACAAACAGAAATAGCGAGACAACCAACCGTTCAGATATTATATTCCTTTTTATACTGTTATTAGCGCTTACTTTATTACCAGGTACAAGAGGTCTATTAGGATACGATTGTGGTGGAAGGAATATTAATATCACAACTATTTCCCTATTGGACGTAGCACCTTGCGAAATGCCTGATGTAAAAATTAAATCTCATGATGTTAATATCGAACTGATACAAACTGTTGAATATGAAGAAATCCCGGTTACACAATGCCGCGTTGAAGTAAAAAGATTTCTCTTTTACTGCGGAGTTAGCTCCGCGAACTATCACGTACTCGACGGAGTAAAAGAATATGATCTTCATGTGTCTAAAGATCTATGTAAAACCATGCATAAAACCAAACAATGGCAATTTTCGGCGAGTACTTTTATTAATAATCTCAAGGTGAATGGGACTACACACACAACCATAACTTTAGCTGGAACACTAGATAAAGCAGGAAACTGCTATGGCATCCAAACATACAAAGAAGGGAGCGACACCTGGAATTGGGTAGTCGCTACTGCCGCATTGAAAATTACTCTGAAAGAAGTAAAAGCCACCTACAATATGGCAAAGGGAGAAATTACCCTTCCTGACGGAAGTAGATGCGCTTTTGACAAGGGTTATTGTATAAGCTCAGGTTATGAACATAGCTTTTGGGAGACGTACTCACACGAGCTCTGCTCTTTTAAACAGTATGGACTACTCTATGCTGGAAGAGCAACCAAGATGGAAAATACGAACACTGTGCAAACTCAAACAGTGTACACTGTGCCAACTTCAGAGATGTTATTTGGATTAAGGGAAGTAGGAGAAACTCGAGTATGTGGTTATACTCTGCGGAAGACGGAACATCCAAAGCTTTTAATTATTGAAGTTTCGGCTGGAGAACAAATAGTTACAAGGAAGAATTTAGATACTCACGATTTAGATATATTCGCTTATGTAAATTCTAAATTCGTGTATGTAGAGAAACATTTAAAAGGCCAACTACAAAGGATGTACCTTGATATATTACAACACCAATGCGAACTAGAGAGGCAGATTTTAAAGAATGCCATTGGAAATGCAAAAACGG
>JABFPP010000245.1:0-10363 GCA_022817365.1 Mallateleia sp. ZL-2020
CATACCTTTCTTATATTTCTAAATAAAAATAAAAAAAATGTATAATAAATTGTAGTTTTGCCGTTATTCCGCGTTTCTGAAGTGAGCAAGAATATATGCGAGACAAGTCCACATGAATGTTTTTTTTAAGTAAGATTTTTATATAAAGTTGTATTTTCTCAAGATTAAAGAATCGGATTCTGCATATTATATGATAAAAGAATTATTAATATGAGTTTTGTAACCAAAAACACTAGATCTTTAAGGCAGTTTACATGAGTGGCTGGTACATCCTCTTAAAGTGATTTGTCAATTGAAATTACTAGATTAGGTAGATATTGATTCTTGTAGTAGAGGAACATATTGTTGTGTTTATAAAAACATAATTTTGAAGCAATTGTGTTCACATGTAAAGAAATCTTGTTTTAAAAGAATCTTATCTTGTAAGAATAAAACGAGATTTCTTTATTTGTGAATATTTTTGTTTAAAAAGTATGTTTTTAGAATTAGTAATATTCTCTCATGAAGCAAGAATCAACGTCTGCCTATTATTATACAGGGTATTTGAAAAGTGTGGAAACAATCAAATAATTTGAGGAAAACACTCTGGATTGAAGAAAAAAAACATACGTGTTCTGTGTTTTTAAAAAATCTAACCAATGATACTACACTAGACCCCCTCCTCCACCCCTTAGAGGTGGAACAGCAATTAGCGGGACAGGGGGCAACTTAAATGCGAACACCTCAATGTTTTCATATTTTTGGATTTCTTGTAAAAAAAACAATAAACATTTAGTCAAACAATTTTCTTAAATCGATAATTTCACATGTTATGAACATTTTAATTATATTGCTTTGAATTACGAAACAAGGAGAACAAGGTTAAATTGCAAAAGATGATTTTAATTTTTAAATCTTTGCAGTGTTACACGTCAATAACCTGGAAAATTCCCATTACATTTTAATATTAATAAGAATACAAGTTAAATACTTTTACGTAATGTACTGAATATAGTTAAAATTGGGAATTTTTGACATAAGTTTTAAATTTATTCCGCCTCCATTGATTCCTGCATATTAATAATTGTAATTAATTTATAACAATTTATAATGACAAATATAAGTAGTATATCATTAATATATCATTTCAGTAACAGAAACATTATGTAAAATAAAATAAACTTATAATAATTGTACATAATAAATTACATAATACTATTTTTTAAATTTTTATTATCATTATTATATTTAATGATATATATACATTAGGGTGGTCCAACAAAAAATTTTTTTGTACACCCCCCACAATGAAAATTTATTCAAAAAGAAAACTTTATATCGGTTTCGTAAAAAAGCATTGATATTAACCGGTGCCCCACTCAAGTTAAAGTTTAAGAGGAGTTTAACATAGGTTTTGGACACTTTCAGATATGGCGCGTTGTAACTGCCACGATTCTCGACAGTTTTACTTCGATAAATGATTTTTATAGTCTATTAAAATCACGGAATTGGCGTCGTATACTAAAAATTTTTTGACAGTTTACAGTTGTCAACATTGCTGTCAAATCCAGACATTTTTAAATGGGTTTACATCATTTTGAAAATTATTCAATCCTCTTTAAAGTGGTGCAAGGAACATGCATTTTGCATGTAAAATGGCTATTTTAAGAAAACCCTGCATTTTCAGGTTTTTTCCTTGATGAAAGGAAAGTCTGCAGCAAAGTTCGATCGTAGCGGTATTGAAAACACTTTGAAATGATTATGGTGATGTTTTCTGATAATTATGGTAGTCTTATGGGGATATCATGGCAGAAATATGGAATTCAATGTAAGTTAATGGTATCGGCTAAAAAATTACAGTATGGATTTATGGAAAACGTATGGAAAAATATGAGAAAAAGAAGAATTTATTCGCTGAAATGCGTACCATTGTGCAATGAATGCTGTGACAATATTATAACTATTCTGTACAGCTTTTATGGGATTTTGTGGGGTTATATGGACAAAAAGTTACATTTCTTCACAAAATGATTTTGCATCATTGCACTGAAAGCTATGCTTATTGTATGGCTAGCATACACATTTTTTTGGAGTTTTATAAGGTTTCATAGGATTTTGTGGTATTATACGGACAAAAAGTTACATTTCTTCACAAAATTTGAATTCACTAATAAAGTGAATTTCATTCACACTTACCCTTGTAAGAGCTAGGTGTTTTGCGTGTTACGCCTTTAACGGTTGTGGTGGAGCAAACATGGAGTTTCTCCATTTGCAATGAAATTTAGCGACCGATCGCGTTTGTATCTGGGAACGAAGTCGTCTCTTTCGAACGTTTGACAGTTCGCTCAAGTCTTGGCACGCTCGGACAGCCCGTCAGGTGGGAGAGTCCCCACTAGCGTTTTTCGAGTTTATTGCTGAGCATGAGCGACGTGTTCCGATCTTGCACGAATTTCCAGCCGTTTTAATTTACTTATATCGCTTGTCTTTCTCGATTGTTTTCAAGATTTCTAATACTAATGCTCCAAAAAATTTTATAAAAATTACTTTTTTTAAGGCTCAGGGTGATGTCCCCCCTTAATTAGCAAATAAATAGCAACAAATTTTCATATTCTTCTTACTCGGTTGTACCACCTATATGTAACTGTAGAGTTCTATAGTTAAGTTGTTTTTTCACAAAGCGGCTCATAAAAAACTTTTTAAATTTTTGGAAAATTATTGTTAACGTTTTCGGTGTATATTGAAATTGTTGCTATTTAAAATTCAACACAGATCAAGACATAGTTACATAAATGACAAAATAATGTAATATTTTTTTACAGACAAGTACATCGCTGGATTTATATAGCGGTAGTAATGAAGTTTATTGCTTGTCGGACTCTGAAGTTCAAGATTTTCAAGTATGTGCATAATTCAGTTACAGGATAATATCCTTAAAATTATTAAAAAATCATTGTAATTAGGGATGTGTGGGTTCAAACCCAAGTTTATATAATTTCGTAATAATAATATATTTGGATGCAATTTTTCAATAAAATTGATTTTTGTAACGTTGAAAAATATTATATAATATTTTAAAAGTTTTTTTTGTTTACAAGTACTCGGGCAAGGCTCGAGTACAAGTCGGGCTTTAGACGGGTTTTTCCTCGATTTTTGAATTTCTTCTTCAAAATTTTAACACAAAAAATAAAATTTACGAAATGAAATTACATGTAAACATTCACAATAGTATATATTTGTAAATTATCGAAAAACATTTAGTACATTTTAACTTTTTATACCATTAACCGACTATTACCCGAGTTAATACCCGACTCCAAGCCCGCACACCCCTAATTGTAATGTAAAGAATTTTTCTAAAATGCAAATACGACCTCAAATATGAAATAAATGTACGTTTACAGGAGTCATGGATCTATGATGCTCACGAAGAACTTTTGCAACTAACCGATGATGAAGAGGTCAGTGATAACGGAGATGAAAGTGATAGTTATGAAAATTATGGTGAACAACTTAGTAACTCGGAAGATCTTATCAACGCTAATGATATGGGTTTTAGTAGATTAAGAAAAATATTAGAAAAGGAGGAGAATAATGAAACCATTGATGCTGTCGTAGTTGTAAGCACAGCTGAAATTTTATTAGCTGTAATAAAGTATGGATTAACCTATTGCTTATCACAAACAGCTATAGCCGATCTCTTCAAAATGTTGAATTGTTTTTTCGGTTTTCAATTATTACCAAGTACGCGCTATCTTGTAGATAAAATTTTTAATACAAAGTCGGGCATTGAATATCATGCGGTTTGTCCAGTTTGCGCAAAATACGTTTCGAAATTTGAGCGCAAAGATTATCACATTACCTGTAATGCTTGTACCACTGTCATCAAATTGAAAGATCCAACATACAACAATTATTTTGCTATTTTAAATAAGAATAACGAGATAGCAAATTTGATCGAAACAAATAGCGAATATTACGATAAGGCAGTACGCGAAAAGGTGAGAAACTATGATAAATTTGAAGATATTTCTGATGGAATTTTGTACAATCAATTTGTTGATTCATTATCAGGAAATGATAAATTCAATTTTGCAACATGTACGTTTAATACTGACGGATCACCAATATTTGAATCCTCGAAATTGTCGATTTGGCCAATCCAAATGATTATAAATGAATTACCTTTTGTAGTAAGAACTTCAAAACCAATCGTTTGTGGCATCTGGTTTGGTAAAGACAAGCCCAACATGAATATATTTTTAAAGCCATACGTTTCATATATGAATAAATTATCAAAAGACGGCGTTAAATGTACAGTTGCAAACGAACAACGATGTATTAAAATTTTCGCTGTATGTTCTTGTGTAGACTCTGTTGCTCGTGCTCCAATGCAGGGTTTAACACAATACAATGGATACTTTGGATGCAGCTGGTGTTTACATCCAGGAGAATATGTCTTATCTAAAAAAGGTGGAAGTGTAAAATATGTTTTATTGGATGAATTACCTTCTAAAAGAACAGAATTACAGACATTACAGCACATGCAACAGAGTCTATCAACTGGGAAATCTGTTTATTGTGTCAAGAATCCATCATGCTTAATCAATTTGAAACATTTCAACATCATTTCCGGCTTTGTACCCGATGCGATGCACTGTGTGTGCTTAGGAATTGCGGAACAGTTTTTAGACTATTGGGTGGGATCGAGTAACTTACCTTATTCTTTATCTGTTAATGATATTCAGCGAATCAATGTCTTATTGATAACAATAAAAGTACCAAATCAAATTGTCCGTTTAACCCGCTCAATTAAAGACAGAAAGTTTTGGAAAGCGAGGGAGTGGGAAAATTGGATACTCTATTACAGTTTACCTATTCTTAAATGTTTTCCACATTTACAAAAGTGGACAGAACATTGGGCTTTGCTAGTACAGTCATTTTATAATTTAATTAAAAATACCGTAACACGTGAAGATATCATTCTTGCTGATAGTTTATTAAAAAAATTTGTTGTTCAGACGGAAGTCCTATATTCAAAAGCAGCTATGACTTACAATGTGCACCAATTATTGCATTTAAGTCAAAGCGTAACAGATTGGGGCCCACTTTGGGCTCATTGCTGCTATTGTTTTGAAAATGGTAATGGTAAAATACTACGTCAAGTTCATGCTGCTAAGGGCGTTGTGCACCAAATTTGTCGGTCAATTTCTATGACACAAAGCGAATTTATTTTAAAAAAACATTTAGCAAAAGAATATTCAAGTATACGGAATTATGTTACTTATTTGGATAAGAAAAGTAGTAAACAAACATGCAAAGTGACACATGCGAGATATTTCGGATCACATTTTAAGACTCAGCAAAGATGGATCAACGAATTACACTTATCACAAGAAAGTCGAACTTATAGTAAAATAGTAAAAGACCATTGTCTTTATTCGTCATCGAAAAAACCAAGAATCAGATCGAATAATTCATTTGCGATAACAAAAGAAGGAATTTTCATTCAAATTGTAGAATTTATCATAGATCAAACAACAAGAAAAGAGTACACAGTATGTAATGTTTTGAATGTGAAAGATGTGTTTAACAATGATTTTTTATCACTTAAAGAAGTTGAAAATATTTCAAATGATTTTGTATCAATTGAAACTAATGACATCGCGAAAATTTGTGTGTTTATAAATTTAGAGGATATTATGTATATAATTGCAGTACCACATTTATATTTTTATTAATCAACATTTGTACATTGAGTATATCAAAAATACTGTAATATGTATTATAATTATGTATATTATAATGTACATGTATATATGAGCGTCTTTGAATAATATATTACGAAACGAAATGCACATGACGATACACACATTATAACGTGCTTACACTGAGAGAAATATCGAGCATTAATAACATATGAGGTGTAACACTACTGTAGGTTAACTTTTTGCTTCCTATTTTACCATGAATTCACGCTTTATACATATAATTCATGTTGAAGCTACAAAATCATGTCATTCATACTAATACAGATCGAAATCAATGCTTGAATAGCAACGTGATACACCTTCAAATGTGTGACACATCACTTTACGAAAAAAGCGACAAATTCACACTGTTTTGGTATGAACATTAGTTTACAACAGCTGTCAAACACAAAACTGTCACTTCAAATTCGATTTTAACCTATATACTATTGAAGTATCTTTGTCTATCTTTGTTTATTTAATATCAAAACAAATAAGCTTATCTTTGTCCAGTACACTGCATTTGTATATATTTCAATAGCACATTATTTTGATGATATTGAAAAATAAAGGAAATTTGTATTTTATATAATTTCTTAATTACAAAATATTAAAATAATTTTATTCTATTTTTGTTGTGAATTATTATTCAGAATTTTTCTCTTGCAATGAAAGCCCAAACGAAGCATTTTATTATTTAATTCAATGACTAAGTAATAGAAATTAAAATTTCATGAAATGTACAAACTGTTAAATATTTTTTTTACATTATATACATAATAATAGTTTTCAATAATTTTTTCTTAAAAGAAGAATGTATAAAAAATTAACCGGTTAAATCAGATTTACACGCCTAAACAAGTTATTTCCACAGTAAACATGGAATAACCAGTCAACTCAATATTAAATATGTAAAAACGAGTTAACTTTACACTACTACATTATTTTATAATTTTAATTATTATTATTATATTTTGACATTATTATACATTTTGGAAATTTTGGTGTTAATTTTATTAGCTAATTTTTTATGAGAAAATTAGTTAATAATTCATTGTCACCTTAAAAACAAAGGAACACTTTTAAAATGTAAACTGACACAGTAAGAAACATGATCACGATTGCATAGTAAGTCTCACGACGTTTTGGCAAGGCGTAGGATTATTAATATATTAAAATGTGATCCATGCTATTTTAGAACCGTATTATATCAAGCAAAACTTGAATGAATTCTTGCAAATGTAGCATTTTCCATTCTATATAAAATTACATATTAATATAGAATGAAAAAAATGCGTTACTTTAATGACCAAGTATCTTTTGCTATTAAAGTTTGATGTTTCTCTCAGTTTAAGTAGATGTTTTATATGTTCACTCAAAGAAAGAAATGTTGTTCTATATCATATGAACTAATATCATTATTAAAGGATATATTTTTACAAGAGAATTATTTTTATAAGAGAATACTTTGAATAATAAAAACGTTTAATGTAGATGGAATGTATCTTTTTCCATATATGTTCATTTTATTTTTCAGTTTCTTTTAAAGATACGCATCATCTACCTTCCATTTATGTATCTTGAAATGTTCCAGATACCTTTCATCTACGTTAAAATTACATATCATGTTATGTTCTATGTATGTTCATTCTACCTTTAAATTACTTATCAAAATACCTTATTCCTAACTTTCACCTACCTTCCAGTTACGTATGTGGTTACGTCCTAGTAACCATTTTTTGGGTGGACATTTCAACATGGCAGATACATATTTCTTATATATCTTTACATAATTTCTATATTTCAGAAATGTTCTGAAGGTTTCTTAATTATCTTAACTCGGTTCTCTAATTTCTACGTAGGAGATACCTACATGTTCTCTTGGGGACATCTCTTACTCGATCTACCTGACAATATGATTTGTCAGATCTAAGTAGATTTTTTCATATCTGTACAAATTTGACCAAATTTAACTATAACTAACTTGGTTTTGCAAGATTTAAGGTAATTTGTTAAGTAAAATTAATAGATTTAATGTCTTTTGTAATAAAAACAATATTAATAATTATTTTAATATATAATAAGAAGCCTTCGATTCTTGCAAGGTGGGAAAATATTATTGTTTATAAAAACATAATTTAAAAACAATTATATTCGCGATTAAAGAAATCTCGTTTGTGAGGTGAGAATAAAACGAGATTTCTTTATCCGTGAACTTTAACGCAGTTAACATGAGTGGTTGGTACATCCTCTTAAAGTGACTAGTCAAGTAAAATTACTAGATTTGGTAGATATTGATTCTTGTATTAGAGGAACATATTGTTGTGTTTATAAAAAAATAATTTTGAAGCAATTATTTTCATGTTTAAAGAAATCTTGTTTTAAAAGAATCTTATCTTGTAAGAATAAAACGAGATTTCTTTATTCGTGAATATTTTTGTTTAAAAAATATGTTTTTACAGTTAGTAATATTCATCCATGATAAAAGAATCAATTTCTGCCCATTATATATTAAAATAATTTACTATATTGCTTTTATTATAAAAGACATTAAAGCTAGTAACTATTGATTCATAAATCCCCTTAAGGGGATTTCGTAGTCAATAGTTACTAGATTTAGTGTTTTTAATGTATAGAGACAATAATAATAATTATTTTGATATATACTGGGCAGACTTCGATTGTAGCATTATGGGAGAATATTATTAACTATAAAAACATAATTTTTAAACAAGAATGTTCAAGAATAAAGAAGTCTCGTTTTATTCTCACCTCACAAACGAGATTTCTTTAATCGCGAACATAATTGTTTTTAAGTTATGTTTTTATAAACAATAATATTTTTCTACCTTGCAAGAATCGAAGTCTGCTTATTATATATGAAAATAATTAATTATACTGTTTTTATTACAAAGAACAGTAAATCTAGTAATTTCAGCTAAGAAATCCTCTTAAGAGGATAGACAAGTAGTTTTATGAATACATAACCTCAAATAGTTTTTATTTGCATTTATTTATTTATTTTTGACTAGGTACTATTGAAATAGTCGGCATTAATTATTTAGGTAAGAATCATGTGCAATGTTTGAATTTACATTTTAACGTTTTATACTTCCAAGCAACTGGAACGAAATTAAACAACAACAACAATTTTTTGTTCAAGTTATTTGTAAACTTAAAACGTTTGAATAAAAATTCAATTAGTAAAAGATATTCTCCGATAAATAAGCTGGACCGAGTATCTTAGTAAAATAAACAATATTTTATAATTTGGTTATAAATTAAAAAGACACTGAATCTTTAAGGCAGTTTACAAACATGACTTTGCTATCCTCTTAATAGGATTTCTCAGCTGAAATTAATAGATTTAGTGTCTTTTGTAAAAAAAACAGTATAAATAATTGTTTTAATAAATAAACTGACAGACTTCTATTCTTGCAAGATGGGAAAAAATTATAGTCTATAAAGACATAATTTTAAAACAATTATGTTTACTATTAAAGAAATCTCGTTTGTGAGGTGACAATAAAACTAAATTTCTTTATTCGTGAACATTCTTGTTTAAAAATTATGTTTTTACAGTTAATAATATTCTTCCGTGATGCAAGAATCGATGTCTGCCCATTAAATATCAAAATAATTATTAATATTGATTTTATTATATGAGACACTAAATCTAGTAACTATTGACTGCAAAATCCCCTTAAGGAAATATGAAATAGTATATTATGCAACGAGGAAAAATATTTTTTTCCGAGTTAAATACGGTATTTTATTCAACGAGAAAACAAAATATGTTGGTTATTTAATCGATTTAACACCGTTGATGCGTATACGCAACATTACCGAATGTTTTGTTTTATAACAAAAATCTGTGAAAAATGTAAATAAACCTGTTTACAACAGGTTAAATACAATATAGATAATAATTTATATTTTCTTTTGTTGTAAATTTATTACATTAAAATATATTTAAAAATAAATATGATTGCCAAAAACTGCTTGGCAGGTAATGGGTTAATGATATGAAATCAGATCAAAACCACTGAATCTGATCATATCTGACATAAACAGAGCATGTGATGAATTTTTATTAAATTTAGGCAAAACTATAAAAATGATACAGGTATAACTAGATTTGACTTATCTGCCGTTGTATATTCAGACAATATTTCGTTTTTCAGAAAAAATATGTAATTCAACAAAATCAGGTAATTTTCTAAAAACACGTGTTTCAAAGAAATCAAATGATTTTTTTAAATTATGTGATTTCATCGCCTAATTTTTCAATAATTATAAATTGATTTGGCGTGATTAATTACGTATTTAATTACATGATTACGAATGTGATTTTGTTACGTAATTTTATCATGGAATTTTATTATGTTATTTTACCACCTGATTTTTTTCAATAGGGTTGCGTATGCCCGGAGTACAGTATGCCTCGTGTTGAGTATGCCCCGAGTACATTGTGCTTCGTGTTGGGTATGCTCAGAGTACATTATGTTTCGTGTCATGTATGCTTAGAGTACAGTATGCTTCATGTTGCGTAGGCTTAGAGTACATTATGCTTTCTGTTGAGTATGCTTCGTGTAATTATGCGCGGTGACATGTATACCAAATGTCCAGTATGTGCG
>JABFPP010000246.1:0-10337 GCA_022817365.1 Mallateleia sp. ZL-2020
TTGCACAGTAATATACATTACAACGTGAAACTAAATTGAACAGAAAGTTGAAACGAATCATTTTGCACCTAGTTTTTTGCAAATATTTTTATATACTGATTTGTTAATTTAAATTATAATTTATATAATATTTTGATTGTACTTTAATAGTATTTGATTTATTTGGTATTTTCCATTTTTTTAATTAACAATTTGATTATTATAATGATTTTTACGCTAGAATTTCTTTTTAAATGTCTTGACAATTTAGTCAAGAAGGTAGTTTTTTAATATTAATTTTTACATAAAACAATATTTCAACGTGAAAGTAATTTTTTGTAGCAGAAGTTCAAATCTTATATTCGTCGGTTTACATAAAATTATATACACTGTTAGAAATATGAAACACAAATTTTCTAGTATGTCATTATTTTTTCAGTTGCAATTATATGATTTGCATATATGTAAAATAATGTTATTATATAATATCTTAAAAAGAATATATTTATATATAAATAAATATTTTGTTACTCAAAAATATAAATCAATAGATATTTCAGTGTTATCTTTAAAAATGATGTGATACAATTTTATCTTTTCTTTTTGTACTTTTATGTTTGTGTATATTTTTTACAGTCTGTAATTGTAAATAATTAAATTTCTAACTGTCGTCAATAAATTTTGATACGAAAGAAAATATTATGATTTAATTTTTTGTTAACCGACGAGACAAATACTGACTAGTTTTAATGATAATTAAAAAATTATATGTTTACTAATATACGTAAAATGAATTAATACTTTAAATCTGATCTGTAGATAATATATTTGATAAAAAACAATTTCATATAAATATATATATATTAATTAATAAATCAAATACTATTTTCATGATATATTTTTTCATGATATATTTGAGTAAATATATACAAAAATTTTTAATCTCTTATTTAACTATTTGTAAATGATAAGGTTTACTATTTATTTTTCTCAGTGTGTAATAAAAATTTGTGTAATAAAATTATAATAATATTAAAACTGTTATAAGTATTAAGAATAGTAATTTTTAATATTCAGTTACGTGTAACGGAAATTTATTAGATTTAAAGTGTTAAATTTCAAGCACAAGTACGTACATATGTAAACCGACGAATATAAGATTTGGACTTCTGCTACATCAAAATTACTTTCATGTTGAAACATTGTTTTATGTAAAAATTAATATTAAAAAATTACCTTCTTGACTAAATTGTCGAGACTTTTAAAACGAAATTTTAGCGTAAAAATGATTATAATAATCAAATTGTTAATTAAAAAGTGAAATCATTATAAATTTATCATTATATCGTATTATAAACTAAAAACATAACAAATCTTCGAATTAAATGCACAATTTATTGAAGTACTAATAAAAACAAATTATTGCATACAAATATTTGCAAAAAACAAATTGCAAAATTTTAACTTGTTGCTTTTTAGTTTCAAGTTAATATGCAGATTAACAACAAAATTAATATCAAACATTTATCAACTTTAACAGTTTGACTAAAAACATTTTTAAAACGATTTCTTACAAATTGTTAAAGTAATAAATTATTAATTAGTAAAATAGAATTTTCTGATAAAAAGATTTCAAATTTGATATTATAGGGAAATTCAAATACCAAATAAATCAAATACTATTAAAGTACAATCAAAAAATTATATAAATTATAATTTAAATTAACAAATCATTATATAAAAATATTTGCGAAAAACTAGGTGCAAAATGATTCATTTCATCTTTCTGTTCAATTAAACTTTAGTTTTACGTTGTAATGTATATTAATGTGCAAATTAAAAGACTAAAAAAAACATTTAGAAACTAAATACTTTACTTATTTGTGCTTTAATGGCACAACTTATTAAAGTACCATTAATAACAAACTGTTTTTATTGTTATTCTTATTCGAGATAGTAGTACTATCATAATATATAGATTTAAGAGGATGGACAATACCGGTAGAGATTTTCATTAACAATAAATTAATGAAAATTGGAATTTTGCTTCGTGAAAGCGAATTAAGGTTTCCTAAGGTAAAATAAGGTAAGCTAAGGAAACCGAATTTAAAAAGCTACAAATTTTAAGATTTTTTTGTTATTTCACAATAATGTATAGAAATTATAAAATCATTTAATTTTAGTACACTATTTTCATTTTTGGTCTATATTAATGATAAATTGTTAATTAATTTTACAGTTTACAAATATTATAAAATAATTATGTACACTTCTATTTTTATTAGGCACATTGTATTAATTTATTATTTATATAAATTAATATTATTTGATATTAGAATGTTATATTTTAACTTGTGGCATAAAAATTTTAATACACGTCACTGAATGTCAACGTACACAGTTTTGAATTTTCAGAACCACGTAACTGAAATTTGCTACATAATTTCTTACAGTGTATACTTTTTATGACATCTCATTTTAATAAGAAATATTTTAGTTATATATATGTTACACATGAACTGCAATCATCCTTGCGCCATCCACCGAGGGTTGTAGGCGATCGTTCCTGCAGCGAAATACAAATCGGTCGCGAATTATCGTAGCCCCGATTTCCCTTATACATGACAAATATGGAAAATTTGAAATGTTAGGGACATGTGTATTTTGCTTTTCTAACAAAGCTTGTGATTGTGATTATTATGAATCACCATCTGTTAGTTTTGTTAGTTTCTTACATACTGTTTATGACATATCTCATTTTAATAAGAAATATTTTAGTTATATATGTAACTATTATGTAAATTGTATTTTCATATAATAATATTTATTAAATAATTTATAAGTAAATAAAAATATATGTATCACAATTTTTTCTGAAATTGTTTGTTATCGAATATTTTAAGCATATGTGACAGAAATTTCAAGCAGGTATTACTGAAATTTGCTGCAGAATTTCTTACAGTGTATATCATAATTATTTTGTCAATTATGTTTTTAATTAATTTTCCAAAAGTATGCTGCTAACATTACGTACGTACTATTTCACTATTATTATCTTTCCGTTTTATTTCCAGAAAATGCATCCAGATGTTTATATAAAGTATTTACAGTTTAAAGATAAACATTATCAACGAAAGGTTAATACAGATGAAAGACAGTCTTCATGTGTTCAAAAACAATTTGAAACCAATATAACGAATTATGTTATATCTTCTATGAACCCATTAAGTACTGTAGATTCTTCAGATTTCAGGAAAATAATTGATGGTAATTTGCAATTTCAGTAAAATCGAAATGTACAATAAGAAAAATGAAGTACTAAAACGACACTGGAGCATAATGCCAATACTTTGGTTCACAGTGTCGGGAATTTTGAGTCTCCAATACTTTGGAGTGCTGTGGCAACATTTGGACCCAGTCAACATTGAGTTTCACTATAAACTCACAATTAACTCAATGTTGGCTGGAGAGTGTAATTATAACATTGTATTTTTCTCAGTGTATCTAGAATGTTTAATGAACGAATAAGAATTTTTCTACAGATTTTTTTTAAATCATTTAAAATATACTCCTCAACAAAGGGTCACTTTAAAGTACCAAAAAAGGGCAAATTTCAAATTGATATAAAGTATCATCATTAAAATACCATAATAGCATTTGTATTTGCAATGAATTTACACTAGGTGGCGTTCCTTTCAAATCAGTTGTGAAAAAGTGTCAAAAAAACATACAGTTTGATAGAGTGTGTTAGAATGAAACAATTTTTTTGATAATTTTTATCATTACTACGTTAAAGTTCAATCTTTTGTATTTAAAACAGTGGAATTGATACATTTTTTGTTGACTAAGTCATTGCGTTTTGAAATAAACAAAGCATTTTCAGCAATTTTCAATGCATTGTCCTACGAATTATTCAACTTATATCACATAAAAATTTGCTAAATCGATATAACTTATATCTGATTGTATTGATAATGTATTGATAATAACCATTAAATAAAAAGTGAAGGATCGTTGGAAGTGGTTAGTATTTGGCTGGGTGGCCATTAAATAAAAGGTTAAGCATCGTTGAAAGTGCTGAGTACTTCGATGGGTGATCATTAAATAAAAGATTAAACTTCGTTGGAAGTGAACAGAACAAAACACAATAGATGTTTTTATAGCTTTTTTTAGCCTGTAAGCTACAAAATTCTTTAATTTAATTTTCTACGAACATTATTTTTAAAGTTACATCAATTCAAAATTTACCGTATATTCGTGATACATTATCAATACAATCAGATATGAGTTATATCGATTTTGCATATTTCTGTGTGATACAGGTTGGATAATTCGTAGGAAAATAATGCATTGACGTTGAAAATTACTGAAAAAGCAGTTTTTATTTCAAAACGCAATAATTCGGTCAAAGAAATCGTATCGATGTGAATTTTTCACTGTTTCTCGAAATAGTGAAATCTCAAAACATATTTTCACAGCAATCTCAAAACTTTTAGAATCATTCCTTAACATGGCCTTAATATGGCCTTAAAATACCCATATCATACAAAATTAATTTTATTTTTGAAATTTGCAGGAAATTGAATGTACTTTTCGAATATTATCTCAGGTTTAAAGTTAAAAACAATCAATTTTGGGGTGCTATGATTTTATTTAATATAAAAACATTAAAGATTATTTAATTTTTAATATCATGTTGTGTGATCTGTTAAATTAATTATGATTTTAAAAAAGATTTTGGTTGATTTAACAAAATCTTGTAGAAACAACATAATTAATTCATTGAAATTAACAAACTTTTTAAACATGTAACATTTTAATTTTTTTATGATTTAGATCTTCCGATTCCAGCAAATAAACGACCTAAGCACATAAGTAGACGTACTCTAGGAAGACGAATCGTAAATACTTATGACGAGAAGATTGCCGAAATTAAAGACAAATTAAAGTCGATAAAATATGTGTGTACAACTGCTGATATTTGGTCGTGCAAAAGTAGAAGCTTTTTGGGTGTTACTGCACACTGGGTAAAATTACCATTTGTAATTAAAACACATCATAAAAGCTGGCACCCCTACTTCAAGCAAATTTAGTAAAAGCTTTCCTATAATTAAGTACAATACTGCAAAAAGAGATATCTTCAAAGTATCTTGTCTGAAAACATTAAGATATAACGAAGTAGTATCTTATTCTCATTTAATGTCTTATTTATAAATGTCTTTAGAAAATATGTCTAATAAGAAAGGTTCTTTCTATATTAAAGTGCATGGTAGACATTTTTTTTGTATTTGAAATTATAAGTATTTAATTTAAGATACGTACGATATCTTTTAGAAAGACATTCCACTTTATTTTGGACACACACATTAGAAGAAAAGATACATATAAAATGTACAATTCTGTCTTGAAATTACATTTTAATTATTAATAAATTATTCGTAAATAATTACTTAATAACTTCAAATAAATATTCTATATTAAGAATAAATGTTAATTAAATAAGAAACTAATGAATAATTTATTCATTACTAACAATACTAACGGATGGTGATTTATAATAATCACTGTCACACGTTTTGTTAGAAAAGCAAAATACACATGTCTTCAAAATTTCAAATTTTTCATTTTTGTCATGTATAAGAGAAATCGGGACTATTTCTCTTATAGAGATATCTTCTTATGGAGGATAATTTGCAACCGATTTGTATTTCGTTGCAAGAACGATCGCCTGCCACCACCGGCGGGTGGCGCGGTCGTTTTTATTGCAAAAGCTGCTTTCATTCTTGTTGCAGAATGTGAGGCAAGGATAAATGCAGTTCATGTAGTAAATTTTTGTCTAAACACGTGAGACGAAGATACAAAATTTGAAAATGAAACTAACAGAAGTGTTTTTGCATAAGCTAACTTGAAACAATTTCGGGTGTTCAAATTTTCTCAGAAATATGATATATATAGTTAAACGTGTACACTATTTGTCCACGATACGCATCTAATCAATGTAATCATGGATTATAAATTGACAGATTTGGATTGAATTTCATTTTCAGGGATGTTTAAAAAACAAAAGATATTAACTTAACATGGTGTACCTGCACTAAATATATAGAAATGTATCTAATAAAATTATTTACATTTCATTTAGTCGTTTCTAACTATGATGTTATTAATTATGCATCCTTTATATGTTTCATTTTATTAGTTTTGATCAATAAATTAATTGAAAATATTAATGTATTTGAAAAAAATAATGTATCTTTACAAAAGATATTTTTAGTTTTGCAAAAAGACACCAAGAATATCTGAAAAATTAGTACAAAAGTTTCTTTCCACGTGACACCTTTCTTTGTAGTAATATTAAGTACAACTTAGTACAGCAAAAGAATTGCGGGACTAAAAGTTTTACATTTGTTGTTCTAAATTATATTTAACTTGTAGTTAATTATAGAATGGTTTATTTTTTATTTTTCCAATGTTTAGAAAATAGTATTTTTACTATAAATAAATCTCATTTTCCGCCATTTTTATTAAAGATACAAATTTATTTTTTGCTGTACTAAATTCTACTTCATTTGTACTTAATTATAGACTGATTTATTTTGGTTTTCATCAGAGTTTGGAAAATTGGGTAATTCAAGTCATTTTTTCTACATGTTAAACTCATTTTAAATATTAAACTCAGTTGTAAAGTAAAAAAATATGTTTATTTCTTGTTATAAAGACGAGAAATTCATGAAGTAGACTAGATAAATTGACTAGGTCAGCTTTCGGAATTACGTGAAACATCCTCTGAATATAATAAATTTCTCTTGAAGACCGACTGCGTTATTTGCCGTACTTGTTTATAAAATGCTCAGAAGTTTTATAAACAAGTTATTAATATTTTATAGACAATATATCAACGTTTAAGCCGAACATCTAGTCAACGTTGACAAAAATTAATATCTATTACAAAAATGAAAAAGAATGTACATATATTATTATTGCTGTCAACGTTGACATACGGTTGAACTAACATTGACTAATCTGTGAATTTAAACATTGATTCAACAATGATCCAACCCTATCTCAACATTCATCAATTGTTGACTGAACGTTGATCGTCAATGTTGATTCGTTATTTTTGTCACCATTGATTCAACATTGATTCAATGAATATGTTCCCTTAAGGTACTTACAAATAACATTTAAAAACATGAGGATAATTATTTTTCTTCACAGTAATGACACATATGTATTAAAATTATGTTCATTATATATACATAAATATTTACTTTATTATATTTAGTTTAATTATTTTGATTTTATCATTGTTCTATAGATTGATCCTAATACTTTAGCCAGGAATTCGAAAGCAATAGCTTGTCACCGGTTTGAAGGTACACATTCTTTTGACAAAATTACTGCCTTAATGAACAAGATACATTCATCTTTTGGATTAGATTCTGAGAAGATAGTTGCTACGGTTACCGACAATGGAAGTAATTTTGTTAAGGCGTTTAAAGAGTTCGGCATCTTGATCGATGATGAAGAAGGTTAATATTACATATAAAATATAGTATGTTATGCACCGAGGAAGAAAAGCAAGTGATTATTCCTCAGGGTGAAGTGGCTGCACGAGACAAAACCGAGATTGTCTCAGGTAGCCCAAGGTTTAAGCGAGTGCAAGCCATCTTCACCCGTAGGATAAGCGTACTTCTCTTCCATGGTGCAGACGATACTTTTTAAAACAAGTGTTTAAAAACAGCAATTTTATTCCCTGTTTTTATTATAAAAGGAGTAAAATTGAGTTTTACTTCCTAAAAACAGAGAATAAATTTGTTGTTTTTATGCATGCGTTAAATAAAATTATATTACAAAGATGACATACTATTTCCGTATTAAACATATTTTTGAAAGAATGCTGATTAAGTTTTTACTGAATAGTCATTCATTATCAGTTGTTCTATTCATTGCAATTTATATAGATATTTATCTTTTTCGTTATATAATAAATTGGCAATATCAGCATATTTCACATATGGCGAACACATTATACACTGGCGGAAAAAAACTGATCACTTTTTTAAGTGAAAAATTGGTCATTTTCAAATGATTGCCATTCCATCAAATTATATTATATTTTCAAATTTTAAAGAGTTCTGGAACGATTGAACCTTTCTCTTTACGTCTGACTAGTTTAGATTTGACTTACCCCCAAAACCCATTAATAAACCTACCCATAAGTATATGTTGTTTTTCGGTAGAAAAAAGTGAAGTTTGAAGCTCCCTGTGAAGTTCAAACTTTATCGAATTTTTTTGTTTAACATGGATTCATGTTGCTTGTTTAATTGTCTGCAAAATAAAAAAAATAATTGAATTTTGGGTAATTATATAGTTTAAGGCCCCCCACCTAACCTATACTTTTGACACCGGATTCCTATGTATTTTGATGCGTTGATTACGAATCTGTCATTAAAATTTGGCGCTTCATTACCGTTTTCGCAATAAATGAATTTTTTGCAAAAATAATTTTTTTCTCATTGTATGTTATTTTTTATATCAAAATCGGATTCCTTATTAAATTTCACTACAGAAAACATATATTACATCTTTATTCCGATAAATATAACTTTAAAAAGATTCGATTAAATAACTCATATGCGAACAATTTATAGTGGCCACATATTGATAAAAAAATTAAATCATGATTTCTGGGTATCTTTTATTATGTATTTTGACGAGCTGATTACGTATCTGCATTCAAAATTCGGCAATCTCTTACCGTTTTTGCAGAAAATGACTTTTTCCACAAAAAATTTTTTTTTCGCATTATATGTCATTTTTTGGCTTCAAAATCGGTTCCTCCGTTAATTTTCACCACAAAAGACATGTCATACATCGATATTCCATAAAATATTAATTAAAATTATTATAAAATTCTTTTAATCTTACTATGTATACTAAAACAAATATAAAATAATTTAATGTAATATTTTATGAAATATTGATATAATATGTCAATATTTACATGTTTTCTGTAGTAAAATTTAATGGAGAATCCGATTTTAATGTGAAAATTAACATATAATGCAAAAAAATTTTTTTTTTTTTGCAAAAACGGTAAGGAAGCGCCAAATTTTAATGACAAATTTGTAATCAGCGCATCAAAATACAAATAAAAATAGTGCCAGAAGTATAGGTTGAGGGGGGAGACCTTAAACTATATAATTACCTTGAGGTGCCATATAAAACATTCCCATAACTTTCCCATAATGTACCCATAACGTTCCCATACGATATCCATAATAATGTCATAAGATGCCTATACATTGGGTTTATTCATGGGTTTTAGGGTTAAATCAAATCTAAACTAATTAGACTTAAAGAGGAAGGTTCAGTCTTTCCAGAACTTTTTAAAATTTGAAAATATAATGTAATTTGACAGAACGGCGATCATTTGAAAATGACCAATTTTTCACTCAATAAAAGTGATGTTTTTTTCCGTCAGTGTATATTTCCGTTTAGAACATCCGCGTCGAATCGACGCTGAATTTAGATGGATGATCAACCTTCGGTGCATCGATTCGATGTACTTGTAATTACTTGATGTAATTATTTTCCCTTTTAACCCATTTAACGTCGTTGATGCGTACACGAAACTTTACCAAATTTTTTGTTTTGTAAACAGATCTGTGAAAAATGTAAAGAGCATTATTGTCCTTTGACGCATGTCAGTTCTACCTTTGTTCGCAGCCCAAGGCATATAAAAGTATTTACAACAGGTTAAATAGGGACGTATATATTTCATCCCATACACATTTTATCCCAAATACATTTTATCCTACATACATTTTATCCCAAAAACATTGTATCCTATGCATATTTTATCCCAAATATATTTTATCCTACAAACATTTTATCCCAAATATATATTATCTCGCAAATGTTTTATCTCAACTTTATTTTATATCACGTACATTCTATTCCACACACATTTTATCCCAAACGCATTTAAACTTATACGCATTTTATACCGGCCAATAGGAAGTATAAATTATATTTATTATACTTGCTATTGGTTGATATAAAATGCATATGACTTTAAATGCATTTGGGATAAAATGTGTGTGCGATAGAATGTACGCGATATAAAATGTAGTTGAGATAAAACGTTTGCGAGATAATATGTAATTGGAATAAAATGTGTGTAGGATAAAATTTATTCGGGATAAAATGTGCGTAGGATACAATGTCTTTGGGATAAAATGTATGTAAGATAAATTGGATTTGGGATAAAATGTACGTAGGATACAATGTCTTTGGGATAAAATGTGTTTGGGATTAAATGTTTGCGGGATAAAATGTGTGTAGGATAGAAT
>JABFPP010000247.1:0-10332 GCA_022817365.1 Mallateleia sp. ZL-2020
CATTACTTCTGCGTGCGAAGAAAATGAATATTTGAAAATGCAGTAAAATTTGTTCCAGAGAGATTTCACAATCGATATTCTTTCGATTAAAAGATATTACCCCGCAGAATTTATGAAAAAAATTTTGACTGGTCTTGATGGAAAATATTTCCTTACACCTTATGCAGGATAACCTATCCCTGCAAGGAATATCAATATTGAAAAGTACATTGAAATATGATCCGGAAAGAATGTAATGCAGATTTTAAGTAGATGAAAGTATATTAGTAGATAGATTTTGTCGTAAAAATGTCGTATGGTCTCATGGAAAATAATTTTGTGTACGTCTCGTCTCCGAGAAACCCTGCGAGCAAAGAAAATGCATGTTCGAATATTTAATAAGTTACCCGGAAGGAATTTTTAATTGATATTCTGTATGATAGTTTATATTACTATATAGATTTAATCCTGAGAACATCAAATGGCTTGAATTAAAAGTATTATTTTACATCACATTTTCGGGAACTTCTTTGTGCGAGGGAAAGAATATTTGGAAATTCAATACAATAGATTCCAGAAAGAATTTGCAGTCGATATTGTTGCGATTAGACGCTATTACTCCATACGTTTTATCGCAAGCATATCAAATGTTCTGGATGAAAAGTGTTTCTCACACTTCATATATGATAACTGCCTCGTGTAAGGAATATCAATATTGATAAATAGTATGAAACATGATCCAAATTAAATGTGTACTTGATATTAAGAGGAGAAAAGCATATTTGTTTTTATAACGTTAAAATAAAAATATCGAGTACTTTAGTGGAAATTGTTTATTTTGACAATCTCACTTTGGAGAAACTCTGCGAGCTTCAGGAATGAGAAAAAGTAAAAATTTATTGAAATTTGATCCAGAAAGAATTTTCTAACTACTATCTTGTGAATCAAATTATCATACAAACTTAACCTTGTACACATCATATGGTCAGGACGAAAAGTAATATTTTAAACTTCATTTTCGAGAACTTCTTCGTGCGAAGATACTGAATATTGGCAAATCCATTAAAATATGTTCCAGAGCGAATTTACAATGGATATTTTGTCACTTAAAAGATGTAAATATTATACAATAGTATGTATGACAGAAATATCAAATAGTTTGGATGGAATGTGTTTTCTTCACCTCATGCATGATAAACTAGAAGAAATCTAAGAAAGAAATTTTTTACAAAATAGAAAATTGAAATTTTATAAATTTTTTAATTATGATGTTTTTTTTCATTGCTCATACTATTATAGCAAGTATTGCAATTTCGTATAATATAAAAAATATATAAAAATATTTATAGATATTGAAATTAGATATCAGCAAATACTGTTAAAATATCTTAAAATATTATGTTTTCTTATCATTTTATTCTATATATTTAATATACATAAAAATATCAATGGACTTTGTTTGATATTTAGGTTACGATGATAGTCGGACCTTATTTGTTTGTGTACTTATTAGTGTTTAATTAGAATTGTTGTTTATTATGCGAAAATTTAATAATAAAATTTTATTATTAAATTTTAGCATTATTTAAAATAATGCGAAAAATGTTCAGATGTTCTTTGCCAAATGCTATCTAGATTCTATACATATGCTGTACAAATGATATGTCCAGGAACTGTCCAGACTGTTTTTCTATATGTGAACACATGTATGAAATAGGCGTGTGATCATATATGTTTTCACATATGTGAACATGTATGTGATAATGTATGTGATCACATGTGTGAATTTTTAATAGGGTACATATTTAATATTGAAAACATAAAATGGTCTGAGCGAAAATTATTATTTTTTATCTTATATTCGAATACCTCTTCGTGTGAAGAGAATGAATATTGAAAAATACAATAATATATGTTCCAGAGAGAATTTACAATCGATATTACGGCGACTAGAAGATATTACTCCATAGATTTTATCACAAAAATATCAAATGATTTGAATAGAACTTGTTTTATATAATAACCTTGAATGAGATAACTTCTTCGTGCAAGGAATGTCAGTGTTGAAAAATACATTAGAATGTTATCCCGAGTGAATGTGTACTTGATATCAAGTGTATGAATTGATTCTTGTCTACGGATTTTATCGTAAATATATTCGATGGTCTCGTTGAAAATGTTGTTTTTGACATCTCACCTTGTAGAATTTCTGCCAGCGACAATAATATGTATTTATTAACTCATTAAAATATGATCCAGAGAAAATTTATACTTTATATTAAATGAATCAAAATATACAAGCACACAGATTTAACCTTAGCTTTTTGAAAACATCTAATGGTAGTGACGAAATAGTATATTATACATTAAGGGCCGGACGTGAGCGATTTGGGACGAATTATTATACGTGATCGATTAGTTTGGGAGAGTGTGAAGGAGAACTGTGACTAATTTTAGACCGGGGTAATAATGAGAACTTTATGGTCCTGGATAGATAATGTAGAGACGAACGATCCGGATAATAATGATAATATTATTATCCGGATCTATAATTAGTCACTTTCCCTCCGCTGAATAGTAACGAAAATTATTGTTTAAAAATTCTACAGCATATGTTGCGGAGGGAATTTTTATTGATATTATCGGAATTTAGAAATATTAGCATACAGATTTAACGTTGAAAACATCGAATGGTTGGACAAATAGTACTATTTTAATCTCATTTTATAGAACCTCTTTGAGCGAGGAAAATGTATTTTGGAATATTCATTAAAATTCGATCCGGATACAATTTTATCATCGAAAAAAACTGATCACTTTTATTTTATGAAAATTTGGTCATTTTCAAATTATTGCCATTCCATCAAATTGCACTATTTTTGCAAATTGTAAAATGTTCTGGAAAGGTTGGACCATCCTCTTTAAGGATGGTTAGATGGACTGATTTAGATTTGAGTTACCCCCAAAACCACATGAATAAACCCTCCCATGAGCATGTATTGTTTTTCAGCAGAAAAAATGAAGTTTAATGCTTTCTGTGAAGTTCAAACTTCATCGAATTTTTTTGTTGATTCATGTTGCTTGTTTAATTCCCTGCAAAATGAAAAAATTAATTAAATTTCAGCTGTAAAATGGCCATGTTACGGCCATTTGGAAATAATGCTATATTTAAGCATTTTTTCATAAAGAATCAATGATTCCTGTCTTACTGCTCGTTGAACACCATAAATAAAGATATGGAAATGTATGGGCATCTTATGGCGTTGTTATGGATATCTTATGTGAATGTTGCGATAACGTCATGTAAGTATTATGGGAGCAATCTGGGTATCTTATGGGAATTTTGTGAGATTGTTACGGGAATGTTTGGATATCATATATTATTCCCATATGAATGTATGGATTTCATATGGGAACGTTATGGTAATATTATGAAAATGTTATAGGGATGTTATGAGAATAATTTGTTTGAACCTGAATGTCTACATTCCATAACATTCCCATAACTTTCCCATAAGTGTAGAATAATATTCCCATAACATTCCCATAACTTTCCCATAAGTGTAGAATAATAATAATCTCATAAGGTATCCTTATTATCGCCCCAAGATGTTCATATATTTCCATAACTTTGTTCAAGGTGTTCAACGAGCAGTAAAACAGGAATCATTGATTCTTTATGAAAAAGTGCTTAAATGTAGCGTAATTTTAAAATGGCCATAACTTGGCCTTTTTATAGCCGAAATTCAATTAATTTTTACATTTTGCAGGGAACTAAACAAGCAATATGAATCTATGTTAAATAAAAAAATTCAATGAACTTTGCACTTCACAGGAAGCTTTAAGTTTCACTTTATTCTGCTGAAAAACAACAGATGTTTATGGGAGGATTTATTTATGGGGTTTTGGGGGTAACTCAAATCTAAACTAGTCAGAACTAAAGAGGAAGGTTCAACCTTTACAGAATACTTTACAAGTTTGAAAAAATAGTGCAATTTGACGGAATGGCGATCATTTGAAAAAGACCAATTTTTCACAAAATAAAAGTGATCAATTTTTTTCCGCCAGTGTATATTATGTGGATGAAAGGATATCAGTTCCTAGATTTATCGTACAAATGTTGAATGGTCTCGTGGAAAATAATTTTTTTTACATCAACTCTAGCACTTCAACTACACGACTAAACATTTTAATTAAATATATTACAATTCTGAATCTTTATAAACATCACAAGTGGATTATATATAAATTATACAATGCAATTTATAAATAATCTATGTATAATTTGTGCATAGTCGCTTTGGATGTTTATAAAGGTTCAAAATTGTAATACATTGAACTAAAGTATTTGGTCATGTGGTAGAGGTGTTAAAACTGAAACTCTGGGACTCGAGTTCAATTCCTGAAATGAAATTTTTTTCGTAATTTTTGTGTACTTTGTATATAAATTATATAAAAATTATACATAAAAGAACCCCAAGAACTTCTGCTTACGTGAATTTTATTATAATTTTAGCATTAAATTTCCATATTTAATAGATGAATATATATAACTTAATCATGTATTTAACATACCTCCGGAATATATGCCTAATTAGAATTAGTGCATTAATTCTAGTATTATAAATATTTTACTTGGGTCATACAAAAACTGAAAATATGGCAAAATCTTATCCTTCAAAAAATAAACAAGAGTGACTGAAAGCGTTAAGTAATCATTTTCAACTAAAAAGCTTTTCTCGCTTCTGATGAAATTAATCCATTTTTTGCGTTGCTCTTTTATATTTCATACGTTAATGACAGTATTTATGCCACAGATTTTGACATCATCACAAGCTATTTATTTGGAATCGTGATTAAACTTTTTGTTAACGTCTCCTGTTAATGAGACGTGATCATTCTAAATGACCTTGTCTAAAAAATGTTTGTACTGCGCTCTCATATGTCATACGTTTGTCATCTGATCTACGATAAACATATATGTATCACTGTACTGAACGGTTACAGTATTGATAAATGAAATACATGATTGGGACCGTATTCTTTAAAGTATTTTACGACGATGTGGCATTGTCAGTGATGCAACGATTCTATCTTACTTATTCTGCTGGCGTTAGATAAAGATAAAAATCAACTTTGGGTCGTCGACAACGCACATCATACAACTCTTTTAAGTGACCCTTTCGAAATATCTACTTTAGGTGGAACATGAAAACATTAATCCAACACAAATTTTACCTTTTTGCCTAAATCACTTTCCCTTTCTAACAGATAGTATCAGAGACAAAATTTCAGGAAAAGGTGTTTAAAATAGTCGTTTTCGATTAGTTTTTATCATGATCTGCCTAAAGTAAAGACTTTTCAAAAACGTCAAAGAAACCATCCTTGGTAACATAAAATTAAAATTAGCTCGAACTTATCCACACAAAGAAAAAATGCGTTCATAAATACTACGTAATACCTAGTTACTTTTATGGTTTGACTTGATATGGCGCGATTAAATTTTTTATTTTATGACACTAGTTGATTGATAATAATATTATTATTACCTAACATTTCAATATGTCATTTCATAAATAAGGAAACTAATTCGTTCAAATAAGCACACATTCGTATGTTTTTAACGTTCAAAAGTTTATTTCCGTTGAAATGTACATTAACATGTAATTATAAAAGTTGAAGCACAATAATTTAATAATATTTAAAATGTTATATAATCGTTAAAATATGTCCGAAAGATATTTACAAAATTTTGTTAACATTTTACTTTTATCAGTTTCCGTATCGTGAACTCTAGACTATAATCTTAATCTTATTTAAGATTATATTAAATTAGTTTATTACATAGATTAATACACTACACGCTCACGAACTGGACATTCGCAAGCTGGACATATGTGCGTAATGGACAAAAACATACCCGCGAGCTGGACCCTCCATTCCGTCCGTATTCCGAATGTTAGGTTATGGCGGACTGTTCAAGATATTTATTAATAATGATTTGAAAAATTTCAAGAATGTGTGAACATGTCGCAGTTTATTACACGAGTTAAAAAAAAAAATACGTGATTCTCTAGAAAACCAATAATCTATTGCCTAATGAAACCAATTTTAATCTAGTCTATATTCTATAACTGTGTATAATTACAAAGTCATCTCGTTTGCCGGTATATGAAAATTATATACTTGTATTGTTCCAGCACACTACTGATTAGTATGCCGAACGCTGATGTTTTCAGCTTATGGTGCAGAACCTCACTGACTGTTGTGCAGAAAAAAGAATGATTCGTGTGAATACAGTAACCAATGGTGTTCTTAGTCATTTTTATTTTACTTGTGATTCCATTATTCTACGGCGCAATAACCAGTCGTTTCTACTTTTCTCCGTGTAAAGAAGGTGTTAGCTCATTTATCGGACAAAGAAGGTGTCAGTTCAGTTATTGGGTGAAGAAGGTGCTAGGTCAACTTGCGTACGAAGAAGGTGCCAAAAGTGTGAAAGTATATTTTTATGTTACAAATTTTGTAGCCGTATTATTGGAAGCGGAAATTAATCTATTATAACAATTCAAAATTGCACATACCATGTCATGTTTTGATAATTCAAATATGATATCATTGAAATTTACTTTTTATGGAATTTTTTCTATAGAATTAGAAACTTAAATTGACAACGCAGATTTATTTTCGTGAGTGATTTTAAGAATACCAGTATTGCCGCTGAAACCCACAAGATCGAAAATATGTTTTGTAAAATATATTCGAAATGTATGCAAATATATTCCGGCAAAAAGTTGTATATTTTTAAATATATTTAATTTATATTTGGGAAATGTATTCATAAAAATATATATACTAATATATTTTAAATGTATTATAAATATATATCAAATATATGTAACTATATAATTTTCTAAAATCTATGTAAAAATATATATTAACATATATTTCTATATATATTTATTATATAAAAGATATATATATATATTGCGGCAAAAAGTTATATATGTCACATATATTTCTAGTAAATATATTTTCTTTCATGTGGGAAATGAAAATCAATCGTAATTTAAAAATTAAATACTACACTAAATATACATTTTTATTCATAAAAATGTGAGAAAACACTTCCGAAATAATTTACAATTTTTAACTTTCTTTTCACTATAACATTCTTCAAAAATGTTAATTTAAATTAATTTGAGAATTGATTTGTCAATTTAAAACTTTACTATAATAATTAGGAAAGGTTTAAGTTATAAAATAAGCAATTACAATTTTTTTCATGAATTCTTGATTTTTTAATATACGGTCTCCTTAAACCAGATGGTTTAAATTTAAATTTATATTGAAATATTATAAAATTGTATAAACTATTAATATGGTTAAACAAATTATATTTAATAACAATTGTTATTTAGTAAATAAATTTAAAAACATTATATATTATATAATGATTTTGTATATGTTTTATATAAATTAAAATTTTATATAAAAATATATATAATTGAAATTATAATTTCCTCTTCAAAAACGTTATATAATATGTAATATTTTTGAATTTATTTAATAAATAACAATTGTTATCAAATATAATTTGTTTAACCATATCGATAGTTTATAAAATTTTATAATATTTCAATATAAGTTTAAATTTAAACCATCTGGTTTAAGGAGACCGTATATCAAAAAATCAGGAATTCATGAAAAAAATTGTAATTGCTTATTTTATAACTTAAACCTTTCCTAATTATTGTAGTAAAGTTTTAAATTGACAAATGAATTCTCAAATTAATGTAAACTAACATTTTTGAAGAATGTTGTACTAAAAAGAATGTCAACAATTTTAAATTATTTCGGAATTTTTTCTTCACATTTTTATGAATAAAAATGTATATTATATTATTGTAGTATTTAATTTTGAAATTACGATTGATTTTTATTTTCAGTAGAAATACTTTTGTCTGTACAATTTTAAATTGTTGAAATAGATTAATTCCCGCTTCCAGTAGTATCACTAAAAAATTTGTAGCATAAAAATATACTTATATACCTCTTCTTCGTCCGCAAGTTGACCCATCACCTTCTTCATAGAATAACTGAACTGACATCTTCTTCATCCGATAAATGAACAGACAACTTTTTCATCGACAAAATGAACTGACACCTTTTTCTACCCACATGTCGATATAAAGTTCTAGACACAATGTACATTTTATTTATTTGAAATCAAAATTTGTTTGGAATATTTATAACTATGTTGTAATGAGTTAATACACTTCACTTTTAAAAAAGATTAATTGAATCAAGATGGAACAGCTTGATCCAAGGTGGAAACTAAGTTAATATTTCCTTAAGATAACATTTCCATACTTACTTAAGTTGAAAATCTTGAGTCAAGATTTTTAGATGTCAATGAACCATTACAATCTTTGACAATATGTGGAAAATCAATCTGGTAAAGTATGCAAACTGTCCTGTTACCATACTAATTTTGAAGTCTTACAAGACTTTTTTTTATCTCAAAAGAATCTCACTACAGACAGGGAAATAGTCTGAACCAGTAGTCGAAAATTGATGATTTTGAATCTAGGGGTATTTTCTTTTTTCACACTCAAATCCAAATCCGAAAAAGTCCTCTGGAGATACAGCCGTCCTCTATAATAGTGGCTCACGGGTCTCTAGAGGTTAAACCTATAAATTATTACCAACAATTATTACAAACAAATTATTACAAAAAACAATACGTTAAACGTAAATATTGAACAATGATGCAAATTTAAAATCCACTTTACCGACTGATTAGAATTTTGGCATAGGGCTACACCAGCGCCCCACCTAGTCATGCACAGGATATATAAAAAAGCATTAATAATTCTAATGCTATTTTATACATAAATGTTAACTAAAAAGCCCAAATTTATTAATAGAATTTCAAAAATAGTTAAAAGCCACTATAGTGGCTCACGGGTCTCTAAAGGTTAAAATGTTATTGAAATGTTACAAATGCTCTCAGAATACAATGAGATTGTTATGGGAATGATATGGGATCTTTATTTGTATCTTATAGGAATATTATGGGATTTTATGAGAATTGTAAGGGTATACTTTACCTATGTTGCAGAAATGTTACTGTCATGTTATGAAAATACTTTGGGAGTGTTATGGAGTGTTGTGGGAGTTTTTGGGAATCTTATGGGGAACATATGGAAACCATGCGAGAATATCATCGGTTTCCTATAGGAATCTTATTCCCATAGGATTTATTCCTTTAAGGAATAAATCCAATCAAACAACCTCTTCGTGGTACACCCTGTGTATTGTTAATGTCGACGGTACATGCTGATATGAAAAACACAGGATACAATAAAACAAAATTGTATGAGGAAATATCATGAAAACTTTATAGAAATCATAGAATTCCCATAAGAATCCTGTAATATTCTCGCAGGATTCCCATAATGATTCCATAAGATACTCATAATAATTTTTTTAGATTCTTATAAGATATTCATAAGATTTGGGACAGATTCCTGCATAATTTCATAAGGTACCTTCATGTTCCCATAAAATTCCCATGATTTTCTCTACACATTCACATAAGATTCCTTAATGTTTCTATAAACTACCAATTATATTTTTGCAAGATTTCCATAGGAAACCCATGATATTCTCGTAAGGTTTCCATGTGTTTCCCATAAGATTCACCAAAACTCCCATAATACCCCATAATACTCCCAAAGTATTTGTATAACATGACAATAGCATTTCTGCAACATAGCTAATGTGTACTTTTACAATTCCCATAAAATCCCATAACATTCCTACGAGATACAAATGAAGATCCTATATCATTCCCATAACACTCTTATTGTATTCTGAGGGCATTTATAGCATTTCAATAACATTTTAATTTTGTGGAATGAAATGACGATAGAGTATTTCAACGGTGTTTTAAAAAATTGACCAAATGCAGGGGTAAATTTAAAACGCTGTAATTTCGTCAATTTTCATGGTAAATGAATGATTTTTTCTGAAGAAAATTTAATGAATTTTAAAATGATCGCATTAAATAAGCGTTAAACCCAATTTTTAACTCCATAAATACTGGCATATTTGCGATTTTTTCATCCTGAAAACACATTCCCCTTTGGGGAGGGGGCGTATTCGTGGGGGTTGTAATAATTGAGTTGGGTTTACACTATACAGAGAATGGCTATACGTGGGTAGGGTGAAAAGTTTCCGGCCTGACCAAGAAAAACAATTTTTTAAAATTCTTTTTTTGCTTTATTTTTCAACGTAATCTCCATCAAGACTGATACATTTCTCATAACGGTGTTCTAATTTACTTATACC
>JABFPP010000248.1:0-10328 GCA_022817365.1 Mallateleia sp. ZL-2020
ATATATATGTCTTATTGCAGTAAATAAATGTCTTATTGCAATAAATAATGAAAATAAAGATATAACTTTCTCCAAACAGAGTAATTTACAGCATAAGTGCAACGTTAAATGCATAATTTTCGTTTAATCCATACTATTCTTGTAATTACAAATTTTATGCTAGAAAAATTTGAAATGTAGCACATCGAATCCTCAGTGATTTAACCTTAATAAATTTTCATTTATTACTACTTGTAATGTCCATGCCAAAATAATTACATATTAAGATATTATATTCAACTTGAAATAACTACTTTATATAGATGTAACTTTATATAGATATAAACAATATATAACTATAGATATATATTGTATATAAGTTATAATCTTATATATATTATATATAAGATATATATAATAAGTTATATATCTTATATATATATTATATATAAGATATATAACTTTATATAGATATAAACAATAAGTTTATAAATGGACGAAAACCATCAGTACACACTCGTACAGTTTGAAGGCAATGAACTTCAAGTATTACCGACTAAGTGGATTTTAAGTAAGGATTTAGCAAAATATCCGAACACGGAAAATGACCAAGTTGTGCTTAAAGCAATTCAACATTTAATCGAACCTCACGAAAACTGGGCGGAGTATAAGATTGAAATTCTAGGACAATACGGTAAAAATGAAACATTTCTTTAACTATTTACACGCGATATTGTGACCTTTCTCAAACTTTAATACCCAATCGGAAATATTTATTAAATATTAGACAAACTTCAAACAAACTTATGTTATTATATAATTACATCATTGCCTAAAGGTGACGCCTCATGTGCATTTAGTTTTGATGAAATAAAATTCTATAACGCACTGAGGTAAATATCAGTGCATATATAGGCAAACTATTTGTAAAACCTATTATGTTTTTTTGATATTATCAAATGCCTTAGTTATTATATAATTTATTTCAGCATACATTTAAATATTTATTATTTGTTATTTGTATATTACAGTTGGAATAATAAAAATTATATTTAAGAACTATTTTTAAAAAATGGTAATAATTAAAAATAGAACTTTTCAAAAGATAAAGAATGTTTTGTAATATGTCATAAAATAAATGTACGATCTTACAATTATATGAAAAAATAATTTATTGTAATGTAACAATTAAATACGTGAATTGAAACGTATAAACGTTGAACATAATCGAATTTCAAAATTAACCCATTAAGGACAACACCTGAAACTAATGATATTCAAGCTTAAATGAAGAACAGTCTAAGATATAAAGAATAATTGATAATTTTGATTATCATAATCTTTTTTTAATATTTTGATTTTTGTAACTCGATGTGACCTTTGTTATTTTTACGATTTCTGTCAAACTGGTCGTTAATAGACTTTATTATTATTAATAATTATTAATACTTCTAAGATATCAATGAATCACAGTACGTGACGTAAACGCAGCATTGGTCCTTAGTGGGTTAAGTTAAACATAAATGTTTTTTTTTTATTTTACTAATAAATAATCAGGAACATTTTTAAAATATACATTAACTTCTTATCGATTGAAAACATAATACATTAAACATTAAATCTGAAGAGTTTTGTGATTAATTTAAAATAACACAATGTTGTTCAATTTAGTGAAACAAAGAAAAAAAAAAGTAAAAGTGTCGGTAAAACTGAGACATACGCGACCACTTACATGTTAAGTAAATCTAAAATTAACTGAACATAAGGTAATGAATTCGATAATGAACAAAATTAATCCTTAATTATTAGATTTCATGTTGTGTTGTCTGAGTTATTTACGATGTATCCATTAATATTCGATCAATCTCTGCATTCTTGTTTACTCTTGAATTTCTTTGTTGTGCATTTAATCCACTTTTTACTAATACATTTCTACGACGTTGCTTAGCGTTTCTCAGACTTTCCGACACAACATCTTGTAATGTGTCTCTTGTAGGTTTGTCAAGGTTGCTGTTTGCAGATAGAGATTCTGAAATGTTATAGAGGTATAGGAATGAAAATAATGATCAATTAATAAAGTAGTATATTAATTTTTTACGAGAATTCATAAAACGTAAAGTAAAGTACAAAGTTACATACCAAAAAACGTTTTGATAATAGGTCTATTGTACAAAGGATAAGTGTTTTGATTTTGTCCAAACCATGTTAGTTGCATTGAAAAAGAATCAGTAAAAGTTTCCTTTACTATGTTATGCATATGCTCCTGAGCATTACTCCCTCCTAAGAATGTGTAATATGCTACCTATAAAGATAAAATGTAAAATTAGAATTTATAACTAATATTTGGATTATGTGCAACTTACGTAATTAATATGAAGATAATTTTTATGATATTTTTAAAAGTAATATATTTACTTAATCAGATAAAGAAAAATATTAAAAATCTATACTATAATTGTTCAGTATCTATATTTGATTAAACTTCACTAATATGAATATTGAAGTTTATATTAAAAATATTGTTTATACCAGTTTCTCATTTTCGGTATCCATTATATCTTCCACTTTTTGTAAATCTTCCAATGAATTAATTGGTAAATAGTTAGGCTTACAGGGCATTTTATTCTGTGTTTCAAATTTATGTAATTTTTTTACCAATTGTGAGTTTGTTGAAAGTACCTTTCTGTAAAGAAATATTTTATATTAGCATTTTATTTGCAATATATTTTATACTATATATTTCATACAGTTATATTCTTGTAAAACATTAAGCAGTAAGAGTTGTATATGAGGAATTCTATGTAAACTGAAATTAAAATATTGCTATTATATGTTAGCAAGACTTTTTACTCATTCTTGTTTATAATTTATATATAATTTTGTCCTAATGTAAGTCAAATGGAAAAAAAACATTTGTAGTAAATGAATTTTTACAAATTTGGAGTGCTTTAGGAAGTGCGAATAAAAAGTAAAACAGAAAATTAATCATTTTAGCAATAACATTTTCATTGAAAATGTTATTAAATTACAATTTAAACAAACATTTGTTTGTTTGGTTCATAGTATTAAATTGTGTTAGCTATGATAATTAAACTCAATGTATTCAGAAAATAGTACTTTGAAATAAATCGATTATAATATGTCGGTTTCAGTTTACATAAAAGCATGAGAATAAAGCAATAAAACTTACTTTAATTGTTCATCCATGTTATTCATGCGTTCATGCAGTTGTCTGAACATAGAAATTATACAAGTTAAAAAGGATTAAAAATGATTTGATTAATAAATAATTAAATTGCAAGAAAATATTAAACTAACAAACTAGTTGAAGAACAAATTTTAAAATATTACATCAGTAATTTTAGGGTCAATCAGGGTATTGTCACTCCCAATTTTTTAATAGTAAAAATAATGATATTGTTCATTAAATTATTTGAAACAGTTAAATTTCATAAATTGCTCTATTAATGTTAATATAAAATAATTCAATTAAAATTAATTAATGAACTGAAATTGTGTTATAATATTATATTTATATGAAATATGTTTAAAAAAATATCAATTGATTTAAAATAATGAAATTAATTTCCATCAATTCATTAATATTTTTATATTTTGTATTATTATTGAAAACTATATATTGGTATATGTTGGTACGAAACATAACTGCGACTATTTTTCAAAATCTGGGAAATAAAAATTTTGTATGTAGTAATTTCAATAATCCGAATCAGATGTATGATCATTTATTTTTCCATTAAACAGAAATATCGAATTTTTAAGTATAACTTTTTAAATCATAAAGCCATAAAATCTTTTACCTGAATTCATTTTGGAGATAAGGAAATAAAATAATATCTTCTTCCAATAACAGTGCATTATTTCCTGTTGATGGTGAAGCTTCATTTGTTGTTACTTGTTTGGAAATGTCAGTTGTGTCAGTTACAGAAATCTGTACATTATCATTTATTTCATACTGTGGAGCATTGTTTAGGATATCAGCATTAGCCAATGAAGTGGGTCCATTATTTTCAAATTGTAGATCAGAAACATTTTCCATTTCATTTTCTTTTTCCTTATAACTTTTCGATTGCTCTAAAATACGATTAATTTTTGGCACATTATAATCGTTGTTACTATCAATATTGGAGTCCAATAATTCCTTCGACTTATTTTGCTCTTTCCCAAGCATAATATTTTCATCTGCTTTGTATTTGTTTGGTATATCATCATTGTTAAAATTTTCTACATCTGATGTATCAGAATATTCATTATCTGCGTTCGTATCATCTTCCTTATCACTAGTACTTTCCAATTGCTGTTTCAACTGAAGCATTACTACTTCCATTGATGACAACATTTCTTTTTTTGATAGACTTCTACCAGATTCTGAATCAGTTGTCTTGTAACGTTTTGGTTTATGAATGTTTCTCTTTGGACGATTCATATCTGCGAAATAATTTAGTCGATAAAAATCAAATGTAATCAATTAACTCATTCTCTATGGCTTTTATAAATAATTTAGGAATACAGTACACCATCAATGTAAAAATGAACATGTTTAATATTTATAATAGTATTAGTATATTGTCATATTATCGAAATTAACATAGTTGACAACATGTATACATTTTTACATGGGTATATTGTATCAATTAATATGATCTGTATACCTGTATTTTAGAATATCAAAATAGTTACATTGCATGTCTTTCACTGTAACAATTGACAACTTGCTTACAATAGTACTTTCTTTTTTTCTTTTCTTTTATATAAGAAATGAATATCATTTTGAACATTTCATTTATTTTATATCATCAAAATTATTTTCATAAACAACATTTTACATATAAAGTATACAATTTAAAGCTAAATATACTATACGCTAATAATAAACTATATATATACAATTTAAAACTAATTGAACATTGTCGTTTAAAAGCAAACTACTCAGTCGTTTATAGATTTCTCAATGTGTAGTGATATATAATATTCATTATTTCCGTATTTTTATTGTTTAATTTTAATACGTTTACATGCTTATAACAACGAATTCTTCAGTTGATAATTTATATATTTCATCATCACTGCTATCGTTATCTTTATCAGCTTTCCAGTATGGCATTTTGAAGCATTTAGCATTAATATCTGCCAATGAAATTATTTCCATGTCAGTTAATAATTGCGAACATTTAAAAATGCCAAGTAAAGACGATGATATCCCAACATCATATAAATTTGTTACTTTATTAAACTTATTAACGACAAGTTTGACATCATTTTCAACAACAATGATATTTCGTATGATGATTATTGATTTATCTTTCAATAAACAAGTATTGTTACGTTGTTTAATAGTCAAAGTCATCGTTTTTGTAACAATTTCTTGATATTGAGCTGATGGAAAAATGTTTTCAGGACAGATTCCTGTATGTTGAACACGAAAAGTTGGATTACAAGATGCATGAAAGTTAGTTTTAGAAAATGCATTTTTCTCCCTTTCTTTTAATCGACGAGCAATTTGTTGAAGTTGCTGATGATGTTTCTTACACATTTTTTTAAAAAAAGTCATATTGCTTTCATAATCAAATGCTGAAAAATTATCAACCGCACCAAAATTTTTATAATCTTCGATTAAATGTAAAAAAGAATGAACGTTATATGACATAAAATTCTCACCATAAACACCATGACATGACTTTACAAATAACATCACAGCAATTTCAACAAAGGACAACAGTTTGTTAGGGAGTGAATCGCGTATCAAACATCTTAAAATAGCATGTAGAAGAAGGAAGTTTTTATATACATCACAGTTAATGATACCATGAAAGGCAACTATTCCTGAATAAAGTAATAAGGTTCGAAATTCAGTCGCCTTATATTCTTTGTATTGTTCAATAGGTCTTGGACGCCGGGCAAATTCTTTTGGACAATAATTACTAATTACATTCAGCCTCCTGGAAATTTCAGTAATAGCATTATGATTTAATTTAAAAGACATATTATATTTACCAGTCATAAAAACTGTGATAATTTTCTTTACTAGGCCTAATAGAACAAGGTGCATATATTCAAAAGGAGTTTGTCTAGGAATATCAGTTAATAAAAAAGCTACTGGTGTATTTCCAGGTTTGTGATGATCTTCATCAACACGAGCTGTATACAGCTCACTAGTACGACTTTCGTTGTTAATATTAGTATATACATAATGACGTTGTTGTTGTGCAATTACTCCAGTTATGTTGCATTTTGAACAAGGATTTGAAGACAAATGTCCAAAATGATTTAAAATAAATGCCCTGGCTGGGGCATCAGCAATAAATGCACGAAATTTAAATGGCAACATTATGTTGTTAAAAATGATACCACCCTCTTTCATTAATGTACTTGCTTCATCTACAAAGTCTTTAAAAAAAATTATTGCGTCATCTGGTTTTTTTAAGCCGCTATAAATACCTATAACTGACGGTTTAGACCCAAATATATTTGAAATTTTACATTGTATAGGCCATATTGTAAATTTTCCAGTCTTATATACTTTTGCACCATCAGTGTGAAAATCAATTTCAAGCAAATTAGGTATTGAATGGGATTGTACTTGATTAAGAATGTCAACTACTGCAGTTTGAAATCCTACATGTAAATATAAACCGGGACTAACATCTCTCAAAACTATAGGGTCAGAAGGAGTTTGCAATAATGTTTTAGTTGTTTTTGGTATGTAAGACAAACATTTGTGTTTCCGGAAAATTTGCAATATTCTGTCACCTTGTTCCCGAGTAAGATTAATTTCTGCAAAAGTTGATGCTAATTCATTGACAAATAAATCCTTATTGTGATCATCATTATTGCTTTTTTCATTTTCCTGATCAGAACTATCGCTTGTAATGTACTCATTGTCAGATAAACAGTCATCAAATGAATATTCATTATCAGAATTGTCAGCATTACAATCAAAATTACCAGTATTATCATCTAATAATAACGAAGACCTGTATAACGGTTCAGAAGAAGAAAAATTATTCGAATAATGTTCTGCATGAGAATTGTAACAATTATTTTCTGTAACTTCTAAAACTGACTGATGATTGTTGATTCTTTCATAATTTTTTTCATAATATGCTAAAGATATTTTTTTTTCTTTTAATATATGACATTTTTGCCTCTTTTTTAATTTATGGAAACATTTACGACCTATTGATTTTTTTAAATTTATAAATCTTCCACATTTTCCCATCATTAAATAATGATGCTATAAATTTAACTGTGATGTACAAAATTTTAAATAACGAAAAAAATAAATTGAAATTACTTTAAATTTAATAAAAAATAAATTTCAATATTGCTTATACTTTATATGTACATAAATTAATTATATTATTATTACCTAACTATCATTGAAAGTTTCAAATATTTTAATACAAAAGCAAGTAGTCAACGTTTTATATTCATACATGCAATGTATATACAGGATTTCCTTAGTTATGCCAAACAGCATCTAAAAAAAGTATACGTTAAAATTTTTATTACAATTTAACATGTTTATTAATTAATTAACAGTAACAATATCAATTTATAGAAATAAATATACTTTTATTGCAACTAATTTAAATTTAGTTCTTCAGTGGAAAAACTATGATTTTTACAAAAATTAAATTTAATTGTTAAAATCAAATTTATTTGATTAACTGAAACGTTAATAAATCTTCAAAAAATTCAAATAATTATGAAAAATATCCTTTTCTAAATATGACAGTCAACATTGTATATTAAATGTTGTAAAATATAATATTATGTTGTTTGTTTGTCGATAAATTTTGTATTTTAATTTACATCTATTTAAATTTGAATTGAAAAAATACATTTCGTTTAATTATTAGGGCTACTTGTCCAAATTTCTGGTCACGTAAATATTTTACACGGTTCTATTTACTTGATTTACAAGTTTAGTAAGCACCCTTATAATGTTTACATTTATTTTTATAAATTTTCATAAATTTAATTTAAATTTAATAATATTGCACCTGAAACCTTTCTCTTGAATGTTCTTCCAATTTTCTCTCCAAAATTAGAAAACTATTCTACTTTCCTACAAATAACAAATAAAATATGTATATAAAAAAACCAAAAGTGATATTCCAAATTTTTTCAAATATATATAAATTTTAAGAATGGATTCAAAAACTTAAACTTGATAAAACATTATTAAAATTATTTTTAAGATTTTTAAGATTAACTGATTTTGAAAATTAACTCATTCTGCATTTCATATACAATTCTCAAAAAATGTTTATTTGTATTTAATTAATTTCTTTTCTGTTTGCATATAAATTCATTTTTTAAAATTTAATTTAATATTTTTATTAAAAAAAATAGAATATTTAAATAACTTCTTATCTGTTTGAATGGATTTTTTAAATAACTTTTAGAACTTTTTTATACCTATATGGCAATAGAAATAATAATTTTAATATTTTTATATATACATATATTCAAATAAGTCGCCAATTGGAATTTTTGAAAATGTTTTTATTGTTAATATGATTCTGAATGAATAAAAAGAACAAAATGCTTTACATTAATTATCTTTAATACTGCTAAGTAATAGACATTAAATCCATAACCTCAAACAAGACAGTAATAGACAATTGAAGAAAATAATATAATTGTAAGAAAGTTCAATATAATTTCATTCATATACTTGTTTGTTACTTTTTATAACTTTTATTTAGCAGGGAACATAACCTCTCAGTATTATCATTACCGAATCATAATTATTTATAATTTGTCATATATGTTTACTTACCGTTTTACAACACAGCCAAACAAACTTCACTATAAATTTAATTTATAATAACTATATTTAAACACTGAACAAATTTTTACATAATTTTTTTTTTCCATACGTTCGCATGCATTCCCGGCGAGGCATATGAATATCGCCTGTCCAAATAAACATTTATCAATATTTCAGTGGTGCCAATTTAGTAATATTCATAAAATCGCATGAAGCAAAGGTTTTTAATGTTTTGGCACTAAGGTGTCGCCTCAAACGCATATAGTTTTGTTTAAAACAAATGCACATTTCAATGGCACAAATATAATAGCATATTCAGGTAAACTATTTGTATAAATCGACTTCTCAAATACTATGTTACAAATAATATAAAAATAATGTAAAATACAATTTTGTAACTTCATTGCATTTGAAATTTAGTAAATGTTATTCCGATTGGGATAAGTAATGGTTAGGCAGTGAAAAAAAAAATATATTAAATTTAGCTATTATAATAGTATTTAAAGGTTTATAATATAAACATTTTTTGTATACTGAACAACCGTAAACGAATCAATGCGCATAGAAGTATTTTCTTTTCACTCATGTTTTTTTAATTATATGGATTAAAAAGCTTGTATTTCAATTATCTTCAATTCCCACCAAAAAATTATATCACGGATTAAGTATGAT
Organism: Mallateleia sp. ZL-2020; assembly: GCA_022817365.1. Lineage (NCBI taxonomy): Eukaryota > Metazoa > Arthropoda > Insecta > Hymenoptera > Scelionidae > Mallateleia > Mallateleia sp. ZL-2020. The sequence continues at coordinate 9,452 of JABFPP010000248.1, forward strand.
TAACTTTTAATCCACTTACAATAATTAATTTATCACACTAAACCATTCAATCTCAAAACACAGATTAAATGTGGTATGATTTAATACCTTAAACTCTATCTTAAAGTTGTATTTTTTCAACTGAAAAATTATATATTACCTAGTAAATATTGGTTCAATGTTATACTAAACGTAATTGATACGGATACAATTTTTCTTGTTCTTTTTCTATTCACATTAATCCGCTTTCGACTACTGGGTATTTTTTTAGTGTATTGTATACTTTTCTTCAGGGAATTTGTTAGTCAATAGTTAATAAATTTAATGTTTTTTATAATGAAAATAATATTAATAATCATTTTTATATATAATGAGTAGACATTAATTCTTGCATCTTGAGTATTATTAAAAGTGAAAACATAATTTTTAAACAAGAATGTTCGCAAATAAAGAAATTTCGTTTTATATACACCTCACAAATGAGATTTCTTTAATCGTGAACATTCTTTTTTAAAAATTATGTTTTTACAGTCAATAATATTTTCCCACCTTGCAAGAATCGTAGTCTGCTCATTATATATTATTATATTTAATTATAGTGTTTTTAATATAAAAGATTCTAAATACAGTAACTGTTGACTGCGAAATCCCCTTAAGCCAAAGTAACATTATGGAGATATTAAATGTTCGGAAAAACAAGAAGAACAAATTGTAAAGGTAGATTTTTGATATTTATCAGCGAAAAAAATTTATGAGCAATTAAATGAAAAAATGTCCCGATTGTCACCTTATTTTCGGCTTTATACATTTAATTGTTCATAACATTTTTTTTTGTTGATAAATATAAAAAATCTGTCTCTAAAATTTGTTCTTTTTGGTCTCCAAAACAATTCTAAAC
>JABFPP010000249.1:0-10324 GCA_022817365.1 Mallateleia sp. ZL-2020
TTTTAAACAACGTCGTAACAATGTTTTTAAACAACGTCGTATCGACGTTGTTTATCGACGTTGTTGTTCAGTGTCGTACCATCGTTGTTTACCAACGTCGTTATACAACGTTGAATCGACATTGGTACTACAACCATTTCAACGTCGGTACTGCGTCAATTATCGACGTCGAAAAAACGACGTCGTTCCGACGTCGAACCGACTGGCGGAGTCGGAAATTTCTGCATGGGAAGTAATGGACTACTTTCTTTGTACGAATTGCAAAAACGTATTGAATAGTTTTTCGTACAATCTTTACAAAAGTATAACATGTCTATTTTTCAAACGAAAAGACATATCTATTTTTCAAATGAAAATTTGACGTGGAAGGTCCCATATTTACTTTGATCGTTTTGAATATATTACTTATCATTTTTCGGCTTGTTTTCGATTTATTATCTATATTTTGATTTTGTACCCAATTGAAATATCTTACTGTGACCTATTTCAGTATACGTTTAAGCGTTAGTTATATCATTATGACGGACGGCTGGATACATTCGACTAAAATCAAAAATCGAACATTAACGCACAACGGATATGCCTACATATATTTTATATCGCGACCGGATGATAATGTTCGTTTTTTTAATTGCATTCGCCACAACTGTGACGCATAGTTGTGCGTTTCTTATAAAAAACAAGGTATACATTATCTTTAATTATATAGAAGTATTTAGAATAAATAATCTTCAATTATTCGATGTATATGAATAATTAGTATTATTTCACTGCACTACACACAGAAAAAAATTGCATTATAAATTACTAATTTGTTTGAGATATTTGCAACGACATCTTCAGAAACTTATCAGAAATATCCGAATTTTTCTTATAAAGTATAGTAAAAATGTTGGTATTTGTGATAAATGTCCGTAGATGTAGTTGTAAATATCTTAAACAATTATTCATATGACAGCATTATCATACAGAATAGTTATTTTTGACGTAACTTTTTTCGGCGTGTAAGGATGTGCGAGTCCCGAAAAAATCGTGATCCCGCGAGCCGGGAACCCGATTTTTCGGTTCGAGCGGTCTCGAGTCGAGTTCGGGAATCCCGATGAAACTCGGGAATCCCGGTTAAACTCGAGAATTCCAATTGGTTCGGGAATCCCAATTGATTCGGGAATTACGATTAGTTCGGAAATCCCGGTTAAGGGGATTTCACAGTCATTTATCCTCCCTACCTTATCGGCCATCGCATATTTTTAGTTTTTAATTATTTTCTTTAAAATAAATGTTTATATTTGTAAGTAAGCAGCATGCTTTAATTCTTTAACTAATTTAGAAATTTACTGGCTGATTTGAATAAGATTTTAACATCATTATATGATGTTGGTATAAATATAAAAACTTATATTTATACCAACATCTTGTCAGTAACAATTTTTTTTGTTTTCAAACAAACATCATAATTTTGGGCAGAATTCATAGTTTCAAAACAATTAAAATAATTATTCGATAATTACATAAAGTTTGAATCACGTAGTCACGAACGCGTGCGAAGTAACAGTAGAAATGGATAGTGGAAGGAGAAATGCGTTTGAGAGGTTATACTGTATCATCATCATTAAAATCCAAAGTATAGTGAATTTTTAATGAATCAATATTGAATACGATAAATTAACATTCATTATCAGAATTCAATTAATGTATGAATATGTGTAATTACATACAAAATATAAAATTACATGCTTACAGTTTGTAACAAAACAGTTGAAGGCTGAGGTTTAAGTATTTTATAAAGTGAGCTGCAATTGTTGTTGTACACAATTTTATTAAATTACGTATAATTTATATTTTAGAGCAGAATTTAAAAAAAGTGGGTAATAATAAATCAAATATAATATTCTGTGTATAGAATGTATAAGTATAATAATACACTTCTAGTTTTAAACATTAATACTAATAAACATTTATATACGGAGTTAGTGTCTTTTAAATTTACAATGATATTACAATTTATTTTACAATTTAATGAGAACGTCGAGGTTCTTTACAAATGGGAGAACATTTTAGTTTAATACAAATTAATATCTAATAACTCATAATCTCAAAAAGTTTGTTGAAAAAAATTCCTTATTAGTAGACGACAAAATATTTTTTAACAAGCTTTCCGTAATTATGTGCCAATAAAATTAAATTTTTTTGCATAAACATTATTCTTCTGTTTAGTAAGAACCTCGACATTCTCCTTAAATTTAAAAATACACTTTTATATTAATATAAATGTATAAAAACCAGAAATGCCGATAAAGTAGGAATTCCAGCACTTTGACATTCTCTTAATGAGTTTTAAGTAGATTTCACAGTCATTTATCCTCCCTACCTTATCAGCCATTTTTAGTTTTTAATTATTTTCTTTAAAACAAACGTTTATATTTATTTATTAATTAAGCACCATACTTTAATTCTTTAACTAATTTAGAAATTTACTGGCTGATTTGAATAAGATTTTAACATTATGTTTTCAAATGCGGTCTTTTCTCGTATTTTCTTAGTGTACGAAAGGCATCGAAAACTAGAAAAGACCGCATTTGAAAACATGATGTTAAAATCTTATTTAAATCAGCTAGTAAATTTCTAAATTAGTTAAAAAATTAAAGTATGGTGCCTACTTACAAATATAAACATTTATTTTAATAAAAATAATTATATTGGTTTATTTTGAGGTTAGGTGAGTTCGGAGTTCGACTTCGCGTGACAAATCCCCTTAATCGGGATCCCGCTCGAAACAGTAAAATAATTCCCGACTCGACCCGATCCTGAAAAATCGGGACTCACACACATCTACATTGCACATTTTTATTGATGCATTGAGAAAAATGTTCTATGAAAAATTACTATTTAACACGCACTTTTTATATCGTAGGCATAACAAAAAACCAATGTAATGTATTATAAGAAAAAATTTGCTATGAACAAAAGTAAAATAACCTTTATTCATACGAATTTTTTCCTTATTATATATTATATTTTTTTTTACCTCACGATTTCAAAGTGCGAGTAAAATAATAAGTTTTCATAGAAAATTTTTCTCAGTATGTATACTGTTTGTTTTGCATATTAAGAGGATGAATAATACCACACGATTCCTACATTATCGATTTTTAGTGCCTTTTTAATTTATATTACTATAAGACTGTATTTTTTAATTTTATGACCAGGGCACTCTTGCAAATCTGTGGGAGAATATTATGATGTATGAAAATCTAGTTTTAGTCGTATAATACAGATATAAGGTGAATACAAAGGTTTAAAAAATTTATTATGATAAGATCTTTCGTTGTAGGCACGTTATATCTTTAATCTGCAACTAAAATTGAATTCTCACAGTTCGTAATATTCTCTCACAGATTTGCAAGAGTGCCCTGGTCATAAAATTAAAAAATACAGTCTTATAGTTATATAAATTAAAAAGACACTAAAAGCCGATAAGGTAGGAATCGTGTGGTATTATTCCTCCTCTTAATATGTCATTAATTTATTTTTTGTTACTTGCAGTAACAGTTTTGAATTTTCATTGCCATCTACCGCAACCGCAGTATTTTAAACGACATCATGATAAACAAAAAGATACAGGTAATTCGCACGCCATCATCGCTAAATGTACTTCATCAACATTTGTGTTTATTACATCTTCTTTACCGTCGCATTCTTTGTCTAATGTTGCATCAGCGGATGATCTGGTATTATACGCAGAAATTATGTTTATTACCTCGAATGACAAATATAAAGTTTATCAAATTAATTTGTTTCCTTTTTCATCATTTGTATTTGTATTTGTACTCTAACTTTGATTATATTGAACACAATGTCTATCTTGTTTTCGATTTATTATATATGTTTTGATTTTGTACATATGTGTAATATATTACCGTGACAGATATCAGTATACAACTAAATTTTCATTACAAAATAATGCCGTTAAATTTCATTTGGCGTACAAATTTGTATAATAGATTTTTGCATGGTGGTGCATTGAAAAACAAGAACCAAGTTGTATTACAATCCTTTTTTTCTTTTAAAAAATATTTTTATCTTTAATTATATGAAGATATTCGAAAGAAATACGCTTCAAAAAATAATACCTTCAAAGTATCTTAAAAGCGAGTACAAGACATTAAAGGTATTTTTGCACAAGACATATTTAGTATGAAGTTGGCAACACGAGCGAAGCGAGAACTGCTAACGCACGAATCCGTTTAAACCCCGCGAAACAGGTAAGGGGCGGAGCCCCCATAACAAAGAAAATATTTTTTAATTGTTTGGAAAAATAATAAATATTAATATAATATAAAAAGAAATACGTTTACAACAAACCATAATATAATATAAAATAATAAAAATAAGATAAATTAATGATAAAAAATGTATAAATATATTTGTGCAAATAAAAATTATTTACGAATTCGTAACCTTAAATAAAAGCTTAGAACTTTTTTTAATTGTTCATAATATCGCCATTAAATTTAAGCCTTCTTCATATTATACTTTAACCTCCAAAGTCATCAGTATTGTAGTTCGTACCAAAAATAAATAAATTACGCATGCGCAAACTTTATTTTCGGTACTCTCCCTTACTTGTGAACTTTCAGTACTGAAAACTCGTCGAAAATACACTACTTTCTGTGCACATGTTAAAAAAATATTTATTATCCAAGTTTCCTATTAAAAATGTTTATTAGGATCAATAGGACTATTTGAATAGTACCCTATTAGAGTCTATGTAGTTTTTGCCTACAGTTTGTTTGCTTTGTAATAAAATTTGTAGGTATCTACATTTCTAGCATTTCCATATTCATCTCTTTAAAAATAGTGGCGGAAAATTTTTGGACATTTTTGAAAATTTTCGTCAAATAATTGGAAAATTTTTATAATAAACGTTATACAGGGTGACTTTTTTAACCTGAAACCTTCAAATATCTCGATAAATACGCATCAAACGAAAAAAATGTTTGAGACGAAAAGTTAATATTTTTAAAGGGGACATCCATCTGTGCTAAAATTAGTTACCTCCCATCCATCCTTATGGATGGAGTGGGGGGTAACTTTTAAATCTTAAATGGGAACCCCTATTTTTTATTGCAGATCCGGACAGTATATCAAAAAATACATAACTTTAATTCGAATAGTTTTTACAATAAAATTATTATTTCAAATGTTATAAACATATTTCAATTATTATGCACGCAGAAAAAAATTGCGTTAAAAATTACTATACTGTATGATAACCTTGTCACATGAACATTTGTTTGAGCTATTTATAACCACATCTTCGGAAATTTATCTCAAATACCAAAATTTTTACTATACTTTATAAGAAAAATTTAGATATTTCTGATAAGTTTCTGTAGATGTCGTTGTAAATAGCTCAAACAAATCTTCGTATGACAAGGTTATCATACAGTACAGTAATTTTTAACGCAATTTTTTTCTACGTGTGATGTTAGACCGTAATAATCCCGAAATTATGCACGCAATTAAAAAATTTAATATTTTTAAGTAACATATTGAATGACTTTAAAATCAAACCACCTTCTCTTGCCCACTTCTGGGTGGGGCGGGGGTGAATTTAGAATTTCAATCCGGAAACATAATTTTGATCATATTCAACAAAATACTTAAAAAACATTTTCGATTGAACGATCCAAAAGACAGTTGTCTCAACTTTCAGATAGTTGCGTCAACTGGTACATAGTTTGTCTTAACGATTAATTTAGTTGATCGCATTTAACCCTCAGAGATAGTTGAGTTGATAGTCAATTATCTTCCAGTTCAATCAACTATGATTTTTCTTAGTGTATCAGTTTTAGGAATTTCAATTCACTGAATCAAATTCCACTACATGATAGTTAAGCATCACTTGTATCGTTAACAAATAAACATTACATTGAACGTATTACATTTTGTAAAATAAAGATTAAATTATTTTTCACCTTAAAATGTGTCAAATAACCATGAGAAAAGTGTTTCAAATTTAAAGAACTAATGTATTTTTCAGAAGTTGTTAGGCCATATAGATGGCGTACAAATTACTTATAATAGGTACTTATAATTAGCATATAACATAACAATTGACAAATGACAAGTGTCACTCGATAGATGCCACATGACACATGAGACGTAACACAAAACAGGCTACATATGACTATTGATACATTACAAGTGATAAATGGCACATGTAACGTGTCACGCATAGGTCACATAATATGTGAAAAGCGAGAAATCACAAGTGAGACATTACATATGACACTTTTTGTGTCATTTCTGACATATTACACGGGGAAAATAAAATATTAATTTTTAGTAAAAAAAAGTTGTACTACTTTGGTAATATACTTTGAGGTTTATAAAATTCAAAAAATGTTTTTGTACATTTTAGTATTTTAGTTTATTAAAATATAGACAGACATCTTTTAACTTATTGAAGTTGTACTTTAAACCAAGTTGGAACTTATACTGAAAAAAAAAAATATTTTATTTTATTTTATTCAGTATAAGTGAATAAAATAACACGGTTTTTCACGAGGTTATATCAGGTCAAATTACACGAAAATTTGGAAAATTGTAAGAGAAGGTTACTATTATATCTTCTATTTTGTGATATTCTCTAAGTCGTGTGTTTTTTTTTTGCTTAGCGTATTTTTTGCTTACCGTATTTTTTTAAAAGATTCTATTTGAAAAATGATTCAAAACCTTTTCTCTTCATTTAGACCTAAACTAACAAAGTTATAAATTTTTGAATTTTTAAGGTTCAGAAAAAGAAGCAATTTTTAGGTGCCGTTTTCTCGGTAATTGTCAACTAAGAAAAAAAAATAAAAATACCCCGAAAAACGAAATTAAGATTAAAAAATAACTTTGCTCTTCGAGCAACACTTTCTTCTAAAATTATTGCAATAACAAATTACTTGATTAACAATGCAAATTGGAGACCTTTTTCTAAAGTGATACTTTTAGTTATTATAATGGTATAAACATTTATATTTTTATGATAAAGAGAAAGAATTTTCTGTTTTTGATCAGTTTAGTCAACATTCAATGTCACAGCATGTCGCGCTATACGCTGCGCGCAGCAGTGTATAAATGTTTATATCTTTTTCACGATTAAAATATATATAAATAATTTATAAATACGTCTCGTATTTGCAATATTTATTAAAGAATTTGTTATTGCAAAAATTTTTCAAAATAAATTTCACTCTTATAGAAAGACCATTTTTAAACTTAATTTCAATATTACGGTTATTTCAATTAGGACTATAATAGTACATTGTACAATTAGTGTAGAAAGTTGCCACATTCCATATGAGTTGATATTTTTCATCACGAGTGTAAAGGGCGATTACTTGTGAAGTAATCACCCTTTGGTTATTTAATACTAACTACTTTGGGAGTGCTTACTTGTTGTTAGTAAAAAAGATAACCTAAAAGCGAGTGAGTTTTGAAAACAACTCTGACGCATGCGCGCTTGTGTTTACTTTCTCCACAGTGGAAAAAATAAATGCACGCGCGCATGCGTCAACGTTGTTTTCCATACTCACCGGTATTTAGATTTTTGCTTCACTAAAATCAAGTAAATAATGGACTACTTTCTTTGTACGAGTTGCAAAAACGTATTGAATCGTTTTTGTGTACAATTTAAAAAACTATAAGACATCTATTTTTAAGGATATTGGCTCGTGTGGTGAGGGGTAAGAGGAGGGGTCCTATGCTTTCCATGTATAAGATTGCAGGATGACAACTTCGAAATGTGAAATTTCATTCAACAAAAATATATATATTAAATAATTTTATTACATTTTTTAATGATAATTGAGTATTTAATATAATAATTAATGATTTGCTGTAGTTATTTAAATTTATTTGCAATTAATATTGCAATAAAAATACTCTGAATGTTTTTCAACGTTGCCAAGTTGTTAGCTTGGCGCGTTTACTTCATCAATTTCAGTTTGTAGCTTTAATTAATTATTAAATACTCTACAACTACACGGTAGAACTTCAAATAAAAAATCAAATAAAATAGCTAAGGGTTCACAGATGCGTTGTTCAAATTTTTAGAATTTTCTTTGTATTTTTAGTCTATTTTACGCGTTATTAATCATACGCTCTATTTAACCCTATGTTAAAGACTACATTTCGAAGTGAAATTTCTCGTTTTCTAGACGGTAAAAAAAATCTGAAAAAATCTCACGTCGATTTTTCATCATAACGAACGTTCTTCTAAAATGTCATTTAATTCTCTGCATTTTGAATATCACGAGCCAATATCCTTAAATGAAAGTTTGACGTGGAAGGCCCCATATTTATTTTGATTGTATTGAATACATTGCTCCTCATTTTTCGGCTTGTTTTCGATTTATTATTTATATTTTGATTTTGTACCCAATTGAAATTTCTTACAGTGACCTATTTCAGTGTACAGTTATATCATGGGCACGAGAACCCGACCGGAGACCTTCTCGTGGTGTGCCTGTTTAATCTAACTTCCGGCGGCTACTCTTTACAACATCTGGAGTAGAGTTGTTGTTGTTGTTTTCTTTGTAAATCTGCGATAATATATTAGTTTAAAAACGTATAAAAGTATATTTTTGGATTACAAGAAGATTTCGTTGTGTTAATCGTATTATCATTTGAGTGGAATCCAACGTTTTGTTGTTATCTCTACAACATCTGGAGTAGATATTGAAAAATTGGTGTAATCATATCAGTTGAAAAGTGTGTGAAAGTATATTTTTTGGATAAATTATCAATTGGCAACGGATTCGTCATGATAGCAGTATTAACCTCTGTGTTGGCAAAACGTGGTTCAATAATCACCATAGCGATTAGGTGCAAGGAAATTTATTTGAAATATTAATTGGATATGAAATATTCACAGTTGTTGATGGAATAACTTGAAGTGAATTCTTATTCTTTGAGTTTATCGAATTTATCTTAGTCTTGGCGTACAGAAGTAGCAACGTGCACAGCTTCTATAGCCATTAAAGAAACCAACCAACCAACCAGTTATATCATTATGGCGGAAGGTATTATTTCAACTTTTTACGATAGACAAATGTTAGTGCATGAAGGATATACCTACAAATTTATAAACATACGACGCAATCGTATGGTACGTTTATGGAAGTGCGTTACCCATGGATGTCGCGCATTGTTGGCCACTAGAATAAAAGGTATGTCATTATCTTTAATTATATAGGAGTATTGAAAGTAAATAATCTTCAAATATTCGATGTATATGAATAATTGGTATTATTTCATTGCACATTTTTATTGATGCGCTGAGAAAAATGTTCTATGAAAAATTAATATTTAACACGCATTTTTTGTATCATAGGCATAACAGAAAACCATGAATAAAAGTAAAACAACTATTATTCATACGAATGTTTCCCTTTTTACACGCTACATTTTTTCTTTTTTGGCTGACGATTCTAAAGTGCAAATAAAATAGTAAGTTTTCATAGAACATTTTTCTCAGTGTGTATACTGTTTGGTTTCCACATTAATATGTCATTAATTTATTTTTTATTAGATGGGATATTAGTTTTTAAAGATGATCATCAGCACCCACCAGGTATGGAGTATATTCTGAATAGACAATTTCTTGATAAACATAAAGTTCCAAGTAATTCGCACACCATCACCGCTAAATGTACTTCATCAACATTTGTGTCTATTACACCTTCTTTACCACTACATTCTTTGTCTAATGTTGCATCAGAGGATGATCTGGTATTATACGCAAAAATTATGTTTATTATCGCGAATTACAAATATAAAGTTTAAAAAATCAGTTTATTTCCGTTTTTATCATTTGTACTTATATAAAACTGACTAAAACTATAACCTTAAAAATAAATATTTGAAAAAGTATTATCACATCAGTTTTTAAATCAAACTATGTTTTCATAATGCAAAGAAATTATTTATTATAGTAATCATTTATTTGTAGGTTAGAAACACAATTATGATCATGTCCAAAACTAAACAAACAGTCTGCTTTCAACGAGACATGGAACCGCGGAACAGAACTGTATACAATACGTGGGTGGGGTGAAAAGTTTCCGGCCTGACCAAGAAAAACAATTTTTTAAAATTCTTTTTTTGCTTTATTTTTCAACGTAATCTCCATCAAGACTGATACATTTCTCATAACGGTGTTCTAATTTACTTATACCAGTTTTAAATGTAGATTTGTCAAGCTCCTCAAAATATTGATTTACAGCTTCGATGACTTCTTCGTTGCTCTGAAATCTTTTACCGCCAAGCCATTTTT
>JABFPP010000250.1:0-10325 GCA_022817365.1 Mallateleia sp. ZL-2020
GGCAAGTGGAGGAGAAGTCATGGAGTTCAATCGATTGCTTAGACTGTTGGAGCAAAATTTTGTATCAATTACTACCGCGATCGCGTTTTTTGAAAAAGAGGAGGTGCTTTCTGTAGCAAAAGCTACAGAAGGCACCTGACGTACATCTCTTCGCTTTAGGAGAAATGCAGAGCATTGCAAGAAGACTTGCTATCGGAATCAACGGCCGAACAACGCAGCAAACACCCTCACTTCGTGAGCAAGGTGTTTAGAACACAAGAGCTTCAATTCCTTGATGCTGTCGATGCGCTTCGCAACTTCATCGGTGATGAACTTAATGATTCCGAAAGCACTGCTACTGCATCCAGTCCTCGAGCTATTGCAGAGTCTACACGTCATCTCACGCAAGTTCCACGTATCTCATTGCCTCGATTTTCGGGTGTCTACGGAATGGCCAACATTCCACGATTACTTTAAATCTCTTTTTATAGATGACAACTCGTTTGACAATTTACAGCGTCTACATTATTTAAAGTCTTGTCTGGATGGGGATGCTTCGAAATTAATAAAAAATATACCGACAACTTCAGCTAACTTTGAAATTGCATGGAATAATTTAAAATCGCGTTACGCAAATAAACGGTTGTTGATTTCGGAAAATTTAACGAAATTGTTTTCGGTTGCTGCTGTGAATCATGAATCCGCTGTTGAATTGCGTAAATTAATTGACGCGGTAAATGAGTCAACTCAAGCGTTAACTAATTTGAATCGGCCGGTCGAACATTGGGACGACATGCTCGTTCACCTTGTTGTCTCCAAATTAGATAAGGTGACTCTTAAGGGGTGGGAGTTATCACTGGATAATAGTGATGTCTACCCATCCTTCGAAACATTGAAAACATTTCTTAATATAAGAATTCGGGCTCTTGAATCGGTCAGTTCACACGGCAAGCAAAATAACCAGAATCCCGACAAGACTTCTAAAACCGATAAATCGCACTCTACTTTACCCACGCATTCACGTGTTCATCACACAGATTCCCGGTCAAATAAACTTTGCGTTATTTGTAATGATTCACACTCTGTATATTTATGTCCAAAATTATTGCAGACGCCACTCGACAAGCGATTCAATTTAATTAAAAAACATTCATTGTGTACTAATTGTTTGTCGAATGGTCATACAAATCACGCGTGTAAGAGTATGCACACATGTCGTCACTGCAGCAAGCGACATCATACACTCTTACATAGGAATAATAGCAACAAACAACCCGAGACTCAAGTTTCTACGCCGTCGCATAAATCGTTTGATGATTGCCAACAGATATCTCCCGCGATCTCTTCTGATAATTCACAAATTTTAACGCATTTTGCCACTGACTTAAAACCGTCATATGTAATATTGGCGACGGCTTGGGTCAAGGTCTCTGGATGTTCTAATCATTCCGCTAAAGTGCGAGTCTTATTAGATCAAGGATCTACGCACTCACTAGTAACGCAAGCTTTTGTTCGCACGATTAATTGTAATACGTATCCTGTTAATGCAACACTATGTGGGATCGGGGATATTGCAGCTGGGAAGGTAACGCGCGTCGCGCCTTTAACTATTTCGCCACTCCGCGGCGACGGACCCGCTCTAACAACGGATGCATTGATAGTTCCTTCCTTAACGTCCTATTCTCCTAATTTTCGCCACCCAGTAGCCCAGTGGCCGCATCTTCGTGGGTTAGCTCTCGCAGATGATGACCCCACATCAAACGCGCCTATACAGATGATTATCGGAGCAGATCTATATGCTTATACGTTACGTGATGGTATACGAAAAGGGAAAATAGGCCAGCCGGTAGCGCAGTTTACCATTTTTGGTTGGGTTCTTTCCGGAGGCACAGGTAACACCGATCAAAAGTCTTCGACACAAGTCCATGCACATTTCGCTTCCGCGTCCAGCTCTCTGGACCAACTCCTCAAAAGTTTCTGGGAAACTGAGGACGTTCCTACCTCTATTGCCGCCTCCGAAGATGATGTTCGGTGCGAGACTCATTTTCGTGACACAATTTCCCGCACGCCTGAAGGAAGATATATCGTTCGATTGCCTTTCCGCTCTGACCCTCCCTTCATGATAGGAAAATCCCGTGAGCGTGCTGATCGCTTACTACTTAACCTTGAGAATCGCTTACAGAAAAAGGCAACCGAACGAGACATGTACGTCGCCTTTATGCGCGACTACGAGGATCGCGGACATATGTCAAAAATGACCCCCGCGGAAGTTTCTGATGAGGAAGCTATCTATCTACCGCATCACCCTGTTTATAAATACAGTAGCTCAACAACAAAGTTACGTGTTGTGTATAACGCATCCTTCCCTACTACATCAAAGAAGTCGCTTAATGATCTACAGTTGGTGGGACCTAAATTACAAACAGACTTGTCTCTTCTCATATTGCGATGGCGATCATATAAGTTTGTTTACTGCGCAGACATTGAAAAAATGTACCGTCAGATCCTCGTGCACGAAGCTGATAGAAAGTTCCAATGTATTAGGTGGCGCTATTCTCGCTCTGACTCTATTGATGGATTCAAATTAAATACTGTTACATACGGTACCGCTAGCGCCCCTTTTTTGGCACAACGTGTTTTGAAACAACTTGTTCTTGATGAAGGTGCCAGTTTTCCGTTAGCCGCTCCCATTGTTCGGGACTGTTTTTATGTGGATGATTGCCTGTTTGGAGCATCCTTGCGCGCCGTACACGTGATGAAGTCAACGAGGTGGATTTATTCTCCGCAAGTGGGCCAGTAACGTCCCAGATCTTCTTGTCGGCATCCCGTCCGACGATCATGGCCTCGCGTTTGATCGGGTTGTTCAAACTGATGACTCGTTAAAGGTCCTAGGTCTCGTTTGGTGTCCAATTGCTGACTCATATAAACCGTCAGTAAATTGTACATTAATGAAGAACATCACCAAGCGAAGCGTATTATCTATCGCAAAATTGTATGATCCGTTGGGCTGGTTGAGCCCTGTGGTCATAACTGCAAAGGTCTTTATGCAAACTCTGTGGAAGCATAATTTGGACTGGGATCATGAACTCCCTCCCCCTCTTGCACAGGATTGGTTGGAGTACTATAATTCATTGCCGTCCTTGAATGACATTTCATTACCCCGCTGGACACATCAAACTCCAGATCTTCTGTCCAGTGAATTGCATGGGTTCGCTGATGCGTCGACAAAGGCATGCGCCGCAGTCGTATATTTGCGAACTGTTTCGCGTTCTGGAGCAATTAATGTCGCATTGTTACTTAGCAAAACCAAGGTTGCACCGGTGAAGGCTTTGACAGTGCCTAGACTGGAACTGTGGGCTGCTGTTTTGTTAACACGAGCACTTTGCTCACTTAAGTCGTGCCCTGAATATGCTACTATACCTGTGTTTTGCTGGTCGGATTCAAGCATTGTAATAGCTTGGTTGAGTAAACAATCTTCAACATGGAAGACGTTCGTCGCAAACAAGGTTGCGGAAATCCATTCTGCATTACCAGACGTCGTTTGGCGACATGTTTCAGGGTGTGAAAACCCTGCCGACCTCGGTTCACGCGGACTTTCCCCACATTCGCTAGTGAACAATTCCCTGTGGTTTACAGGCCCATCCTGGCTGTTTGCACCTGACAGTGAATGGCCTTCTGCCTCCCCCGCATTACCTGAAGATGTGGATTTGGAAGCCCGCTCGGTTTCGTTAGTATGCAATGCTAATAGCGAAACCTTAGATTTCGCAACCAACGTTTCGTCGTGGATACGATTGACTAGAATCGTTGCATGGATACTACGCTGGAGATCCTATACAATTCATCGCGAGACTCGTTTCTTATCTCTGCTGTCTGTATCTGAAATAAATGCCGCGCGACTCAAAATTGTTACATTACTTCAGGCTCATCAATTTCCTGATGATCTGTCTCGGCTCAGATCCTGCGAACCATTGCACAAACGCAGTTCATTACTTAGTCTGAACCCGTATATCGATGATCAAGGTATCATTCGTGTTGGTGGACGCCTAGACCGATTGCCCGTATCAGGTCTCGAAAACCATCCGATCCTGCTGAAGGTTCATTATATTACTCGCTTGATTGTGCGATATTCTCATGAGAGATGTCTTCACGGAGGGCTATCCCTTACGTTGAGTACCTTACGTCAAGAGTTTTGGGTATTACAGGCCAAAAAGGTTGTACGATCGGTAATTCATCACTGTGTTACGTGTGCTCGTATGAAGGCGGAATTTGGGAAGCAGATAATGGGTTCCTTACCTCTCCCTCGTATCCAACGTCCTGAAAGAGCTTTTATGCATAGTGGTGTGGACTATGCTGGTCCAGTTTCCGTACGCATGGCGGGCGGTCGTGGCGTCAAATCGCATCCCGCATATTTATCATTGTTTGTCTGTCTCGCCACTAAAGCAATACACGTAGAGGTCGTCAGTGACTATACCACTGGAGCCTTCCTCGCTGCATATCATCGGTTCTGTTCACGGCGGGGGACTCCCACACACATGTATAGCGATCGAGGAACGAATTTCCAGGGAGCCGACCGCGAACTGAGACAAGCGTATACCGCTGTTATTAAAAGTCCGGAGCTTCAGGCGCGATTTACAAGCGACTTAGTCACTTGGCATTTCATCCCTCCGGCTTCCCCTCACTTTGGGGGTCTGTGGGAGGCGGGGGTGAGGAGTACTAAGTCTCATCTTAATAAAATTTTAAAAGGTCATACACCCACCTTCGAAGAACTCACTACACTAACCGCTCGCATTGAGGCTTGTCTCAATTCGCGGCCGCTAGCGCCGTTGACCGATCACCCGGACGATCTTGATGTCCTTACACCGGGTCACTTTCTGATCGGTGCTCCACTCAATGCCGTTCCGACGCCGTCATTATTAGATACTTCGATTTCGAGATTGTCTCGATGGCAGTCCATAAATCGTGCGACGGAATTGTTTTGGCGACGATGGTCTCGCGACTATGTTTTAGCGCTACAACATCGCTCCAGATGGAAGCATGAGCATGCTCCTATTCAAGTAGGACAGATGGTGCTCCTGCCTTCTGAGACATTACCACCAACAAAATGGAAACTCGGTAGAGTGATAGAGGTTTTTCCGGGACCAGATGGTTTAATTCGGGTGGTTAATGTCAAAACCGCTACATCCGTATATAAGCGAAATATACATAAGTTAGCTCTTCTACCTATTCGCCATGAAGATAATGTAGAGGGTGAACCTCAGTCGCCGTCTTCCGCTCCTCTAAAGGTATGAGGTCTGTGTTTTGCGAGTACATCGCAAGGCGGGCGGCATGTTACGTTATATAAACGTAACTAAAAGGTTTAGAATTATAATTTATATGCGATATATTTAATTCATTATTTTCTACGATTTAGAAAATTTAATTTTTGTATAAAATTTGGTTTCGTGCCAATTGTTCTTTATTAGCGCTTAATCTTATATCATTTGTATAAAATTTCTGAAAATTTGTAATATTATCGATTTGAGTAATTGGAGTATGTTTTGTTTGGAGGATTGCGCCCTTTTCGTATGTGTGCGTGCGTGATAAGAGATATGATGAGTACAAGTTTGACCGCTAATTAGTAGTCGCTATTTTGAGTTCGAGCAATTAACTGCTTCTTAAATAGTTTTCGCACCGCTTCTTTTCGCACCCGCTCGCAATTGTTGAATACCGCCGCATTTTCCACGCAAATTGTGCTCGAACGAACAAAATTAAGTTTTTCCGCGTTCGGTTACGGTCTTTAAACTTGCCAATCGCTAATTTTACAAGAAAAAGAACGTCTTAATTCACCACGTGGCTAAGAAAATCTTGATGTATTTTATTGTGTCTGTTTATTACTTTTGAATATACGTTATTAAAAAATTAAAGCCAGTGAGTGTCATTACTGTGAGTTTTTTCCGGTACCAAACATTCTCCATGGCAGATCATCGTTTTTCACCATGAGGCTCTACAGGACCACATAACTCTACATTTTTCTGGATGATAAAGGGTTGTGAGTGGAGTTTCCACCGCCCCCTTACGATCATCGAACATTTTGGTGATCCCGACGTGATGGTGCCTACATGGGAATCATAAAATTGGAGAACGGATCTGCTATCTCTTTCTGTGTGGAAACGAGAAACCAGGCGTGACGTCATTCGGAGCTACGTAAGGCGAAGGAAGACCAGAAGAGGAGAGGAGAACCCCGCTTGCACGTCGCTCTCCGTCGCTGCCGTCGACACTTGCTGTTCCTACCATAGCGGCCACTCATCATTGGCGTGGGGAACTCCACAGGATGCGCGCACGGTCACCGCTCGAGTTACGCGCACAGTGAGCCCCTCCACGCGTCCACTTCATTCTGCGTGCCTGTCTGCTGTTGCGAACATCGGAATTCAGTGCGGCGACTGCCGTCTTGATTGAATGGACAGAGGAGAATTTTACACTGCTTCAACATTCACTGCTGCTTATATGCAATTATTATGAACAATTAGACTTGATGATTCTAGCATGCAAGTATTTCGCTGTATTGGCATGACCGTTTTTTGTGCATACCGTTTGACGTCCGCGAGCTTCGTTGCTCCGTCAAAATTGCACTCGCGCATTTCTGAATTTGATTTCAGGTGCGATCGTGATTCACGTTCGTGAGCCGTTCGTCTCCGTGAATTCTCGCACTACGCGTATCGCACTCTCTTTATGCGATATTTAATGTTCAGCTTAATGCATGCCGAGACTGTATGTCCGTGAATCGGTATATTCCATCAGTCCATGCATTGATAATTTAATGCTTCTTTGAGCATTTTATAGGCAATACGTCCGTGAGAGTCGCGTTCTCCATTTGCCTGCACATTAATGTTACATTATTTGATTTAAACGCAGTTCGTTCCGACTTTTGTGGAACTTTTCTAATTCAAAATTGTAACATTCTAACTCCACATTATGGCAAAAGGAGGAGAAGTTGTGGAGTTCAATCGATTACTTGGATTGCTGGAACAAAATTTTGAATCGATTACAACCGCGATCGCGTTTCTTACGACGGAGGAGGCGCCTTCGGTAACAAAAGCTAGGGGACGCCTGACATACATCTCTTCGCTTTGGGATAAATGCAGAGCACTGCAAGAAGAATTGCTGTCGGAATCAACGGCCGAGCAACGCAGCAAACATCCTCACTTCGTGGGCAAGGTGTTTAAAACGCAAGAACTTCAGTTTCTTGATGCAGTCGACGCGCTTCGCAACTTCATCGGCGGGAATGATGAACTCAATGATTCTGAAAGCACCGCTACTGCATCCAGTCCTCGAGTTATTGCAGATTCTACACGTCATCTCACGCAAGTTCCACGTATCTCATTGCCTAGATTTTCGGGTGTTTATACGGAATGGCCAACATTCCATGATTACTTTAAATCTCTTTTTATAGATGACAGTTCATTTGACGATTTACAGCGGTTACATTATTTAAAATCTTGTCTGGATGGGGATGCTTCTAAATTAATAAAAAATATACCGACAACTTCAGCTAACTTTGCAATTGCATGGAATAATTTGAAATCGCGTTACGAAAATAAACGGTTGTTAATTTCGGAAAATTTAACGAAATTATTTTCGGTTGCTGCTGTGAACCATGAGTCCGCTGTTGAATTGCGTAAATTAATTGACGCGGTAAATGAATCAACTCAAGCATTAAATAATTTGAATCGGCCGGTCGAACATTGGGACGACATGCTAGTGCACCTTGTTGTCTCCAAGTTAGATAAGGTGACTCTTAAGGGGTGGGAATTATCATTAGATAATAGCGATGTCTATCCATCCTTCGAAACCTTGAAAACGTTTCTTAATATAAGAATTCGGGCTCTTGAATCGGTTAGTTCACACGGCAAGCAAAATACCCAAAATCCAGACAAGACTTCTAAAAGCGAAAAGTCACATTCTACTTTACCCACGCATACTCGTGTTCATCACACAGATTCTCGGTCAAATAAACTTTGCGCTATATGTAATGAATCACACTCTATTTATTTATGTCCAAAATTATTGCAGACGCCACTCGACAAGCGATTTAATTTGATTAAAAAGCACTCATTGTGTAGTAATTGTTTGTCAAACGGACATACAAATAACGCGTGTAAGAGCACGAATACATGTCGTCACTGCAGCAAGCGACATCATACCCTCTTACATAGAAACAATAGCAACAAACAACCCGAGACTCAAGGCTCTACACCGTCGCCCAAGTCATTTGATGATTGCCAACAAGTATCTCCCGCGAGCTCTTCTGATAATTCACAAATTTTAACGCATTTTGCCACTGATTTAAAACCGTCATATGTAATATTGGCGACGGCTTGGGTCAAGGTCTCTGGATGTTCTAATCATTCCGCTAAAGTGCGAGTCTTATTAGATCAAGGATCTACGCATTCATTAGTAACGCAGGCTTTTGTTCGCACGATTAATTGTAATACGTATCCTGTTAGTGCAACACTATGTGGGATCGGGGATATTGCAGCTGGGAAGGTGACTCGGGTCGCGCCTTTAACAATTTCGTCACTCCGCGGTGACGGACCCGCACTAACCACTGATGCATTAATTGTTCCTTCTCTAACGTCCTATTCTCCTAGTTTTCGCCACCCAGTATCCCACTGGCCACATCTTCGTGGACTAACTCTCGCGGATGATGATCCCACATCAAACGCGCCTATACATATGATTATCGGAGCAGATCTATATGGTTATACGTTACGTAATGGTATACGCAAAGGGAAAATAGGCCAACCGGTAGCGCAGCATACCATTTTTGGTTGGGTTCTTTCCGGAGGCACAGGTAACACCAATCAAAATTCTTCGACACAAGTCCATGCACATTTCGCTTCCGCGTCCAGTTCTCTGGACCAACTCCTCAAAAGTTTCTGGGAAACTGAGGACATTCCTAACTCTATTGCCGCATCCGAAGATGATGTTCGGTGTGAAACTTATTTTCGTGACACAATATCCCGCACGCCTGAAGGAAGGTATATTGTTCGATTGCCTTTTCGCTCTGACCCTCCTTTTATGATAGGAAAATCCCGTGAGCGTGCTGATCGTTTATTACTTAACCTTGAGAATCGCTTACAGAAAAAGCCTACCGAACGAGACATGTACGTCGCCTTTATGCGCGACTACGAGGAGCGTGGACATATGTCAAAAATGACTCCTGCTGAAGTTTCTGATGAGGAAACTATCTATTTACCGCATCACCCTGTTTATAAATACAGCAGCTCAACAACAAAATTACGTGTTGTGTATAACGCATCCTTCCCCACTACCTCAAAGAAGTCACTTAATGATCTTCAGTTGGTGGGCCCAAAATTACAGACAGACTTGTCCCTTCTCATATCGCGATGGCGATCATATAAATTTGTTTACTGCGCCGACATTGAAAAAATGTACCGTCAGATCCTTGTGCATGAGGCTGATAGAAAATTCCAATGTATTAGGTGGCGTTATTCTCGCTCTGACTCTATTGATGGATTCAAATTAAATACTGTTACATACGGTACCGCTAGCGCCCCTTTCTTGGCACAACGTGTTTTAAAGCAACTTGCCCTTGATGAAGGTGCCAGTTTTCCGTTAGCCGCTCCCATTGTTCGGGACTGTTTTTATGTGGACGATTGTTTATTTGGAGCAGATGATCCCCTCCTTGCGCGTCGTATACGTGATGAAGTGATGAACCTTCTTCAACGAGGTGGATTTTCGCTCCGCAAGTGGGCCAGTAACGTCCCAGACCTTCTTGTCGGCATCCCGTCCGACGATCATGGCCTCGCGTTGGATCGAGTTGTTCAAGCGGATGATTCATTAAAGGTTCTAGGCCTCGTTTGGTGTCCAATTGCTGACTCATATAAACCGTCAGTAAATTGTACATTAATGAAAAACATCACCAAGCGAAGCGTATTATCATCGATCGCAAAATTGTACGATCCGTTGGGCTGGCTGAGCCCTGTGGTCATAACTGCAAAGGTTTTTATGCAGACTTTGTGGAAACATAATTTGGACTGGGATCATGAGCTACCTCCCTCTCTTGCACAGGACTGGTTGGAATATTATAATTCATTGCCGTCCTTAAATGACATTTCATTGCCCCGCTGGACACATCAAGCTCCAGATCTTCTGTCCAGTGAGTTGCATGGGTTCGCTGATGCATCGACGAAAGCATGTGCCGCAGTTGTATATTTGCGAACAGTTTCGCGTTCTGGAGCAATTAATGTCGCATTATTACTCAGCAAAACCAAAGTTGCCCCCGTGAATCGCTAGTGAACAATTCCCTGTGGTTTTCAGGTCCAACTTGGTTATTTGCACCTGAC
>JABFPP010000251.1:0-10293 GCA_022817365.1 Mallateleia sp. ZL-2020
GGGTCAATTTTGGTGTCATTTGATAGCTTTTTTAAAAATATCAAACACGTGTTTCAGCGTTTCTCGATGCAAAGCGTAGTTTCCGAGATATTTGACCGTCCCGGAACTTTTAGGACACCCTGTATATTAGTAAAAAATTTTGTCGAAATTATAAAAAGATGAATAAATTAATAAATACATGACACAAATAATTGTTAAACGAACGAAATAAATTATTAAATAAATCCATAAGGAAAAGGGCAGTGGCACTCTAAAATTAGCTTTGTAACGCTCTTTTTCGTGCTCTGATTGGTGGAAAAATTCTATCTGTCAAAATTCAAAATTTCAAACTTATCAAAGTTCGTCCGTTGTATTTTGACAAGTTACGCATGTTTACTTTTGAAATCGCGGTTAATCTGTAATTGACATATGTATTTTTAAATATTGAAAAACTTAAGTTCGCGGTCGCCGTTAGATTTGAAGTTTCAGTAATAAAATTTAAGCTTCACATGTGCGATCTTTTTAATTTTCAATCATGAATAGAATAAGCATTTTCCATTATTCTAAAACATGAGACAATTCCAAGGTATTTAGTTTTATTTCTCATATATAATGTATTTATTAATTATTGTATGTGGTTTTGTAATAATGTACATTAAATACTATGTACAATAAATATATGATATTATAATAATGAACATATGATATTAATTACAGTAATTCAGTTATTCAATTTTAAACTCATTACTATGTGTGTTTCAATTGACAGATTCATTAAATAATAAATATATGTTACACATTAACTGCAATCATCCTTGCCTCACATTCTGCAACAAGAATGAAAGCAGTTTTTGCAATATAAACGACCGCGCCACCCACCGAGGGTGGTAGGCGATCGTTCTTGCAGCAAAATACAAATCGGTCGCGAACTGTCTCAGCCCCGATTTCTCTTATACATGACGAATATGAAAAATTTGAAATGCTAGAGACATATGTATTTTGTTTTCCTAACAAAACATGTGACAGTGATTATTATAAATCACCATCCGTTAGTTTTGTTAGTTTACATTACTATGTGTGTTTCAATTGACAGATTCATTAAATAATAAATATATATTATTATCTATTATAAACAATGTAAATTCATTATTTACTACGTATTTTACGCATCAGTTTATATAAGTAAATGATAAATTTTTATTGATATTTCGAAATATGCACAGCAAATGTGTAGCGAGTTTAAGAACTGGAGGACTCAATTTTTTATTTCGGATAATATAAGTAATTTATTTAATTTAAAAGAAATTGAATACATAAACTCCAAAACAAAACAAATCTAATGTCAATTAAATAAAACTTATGCTACTTTGATTATCATGACTTCAATTGTATTCAACCACTAAAAAGTTATGTATAATAAATATAGTAATAATATTAAAAAGCAATAAATTTGATAAATTGATGTTGTTATATTAAATATCTATTATATTAAGTATAAATAAACGTTTTTCTCTTCATTAGTCATTACATTAAATTATCTTAAGAGTTACATGCCATAGTAGAAAATAATTTTTAATTATTCATTGCTCTTTTCAAAGGAAATAAAAATTAAGAGACAAGCAGAGGGAAATCTGAAAATTTTTGTTGTCAAAATCTGTTTAGTATTAAAAATATTTAATATTTCATTAAATGTATTTATAATTTGTTATTGTATTCATTAATTTCCTACAATTATAAATAAAATATTTATTTAAAATATTATTTAAAAATTGTTTTAAAATTTAAAAATTTATCATTGAGAGATAGAGAGAAAGACAGAGACTGTAAATCAGAAAAAGAGTAAAAGTATAAGCACACGCGAAGCGCGCGTTTAGCTCTAGTATAATAAAACAAGAGTTATCGAGTTGAAATCATCATAACGGTGTGACTAATCAAAATATTAAAATTTAAATGTATCCTAACAGCACTTAATATTCTCATGAGTACACAAATCAGAACGAGTTTATATATAAACATTTAAAAATTTTAAATTTGATTTAAAAATGTTAATTCTAATTTAAAAATGTAGAGCTAAACTAATTAAGCTGTAACAAAATATTATAGATATATACTTCTATAATATATAAATATTATATATTATAATAAAGTTATATATATATATACATTATATTATAATTTAATATAAAATGCAATATAAAAACATATTAAAAAAATAAGTCATAACCAACACCTTATTTATTTTATAAGATAACAAGGAGATAAATTTAATCTACTTGTGTTTTAGGTGATTATTTTTGTCTTATTTATATTTGTTGTTTTTTTCAATGTTGATTGTAATTAAATAAGTATTGATTATACAATCTCTCTTTCTTTGTATAATAACATTTAATACAATTTTTTACCGCTATGTTTGTAAAATGGACGATAATAAAAAGATCGAAAGCAGTTGAGAAATATTTCAGTGAATCTTTAAATTTAAAATGGCTCATACAATTATTTTTTAAAATTTTTCAGACTTTTTCTATTATTTTTTTAAATTATAGTTATTTGAAATTAGTTATCTTTGTACGGACTAATTGCTTTTAATTGCTATAACTAATTTTTTTATACTCTGAAATTCCCCAAATTTGAACACTTCTTTTATATAACATCCTTCATATATAGTTGTAATTTGGAGTTATTAGCTATTCATAAAACTTAATATCAAATAATTAAAAAATGTAACCATTATAACTTGTTTCTGAAGCTCTGAATCGTCTACATACGTAATGAAGTTCGATGACTTACAGTAATTTTACAATAACACTCAATAAATCTTTATTGAAAAATATATGTGTAGTAAAAATATATCATAGATATATTTTATTGTAAATCAAGAATAATATTCTATAAAACAATAAAAATTAATGAAGTTAAAAAATCTAGTTAAGAATATTTATACAAAAACAATTAAATGTACATTTGTGTTTTTATCTTGAATTTTCTGGGCTATTTAAATTTATTGTCAATATCATTTCTGTAATTACGTTTAAATCAGGAAGAATATATTAAAATAATTATATTATAAATTAATTAATTTAAAACAATTCATATAAACATACATTTCTCATTTCATAACGTTCGTCATCAACATGTGCAAATCTTCTTTCAGTTTGTGCTGGAACTGGTACATCTGAATTTTTCATGAAATATTTCTTATATTCTCTTCTTGGAGGATCCATATTTCTAAAAATATTATCAGTAATAGTAACATTTGTTAATGTATATATACATAGAAAATTACCACTATAGATAATATAAAGTAATATTAAATTCTAATACTTACGGTGTACAACAAAAAATTAATTAAATTAATTAATTAAGGATTAATTAATTAGGAGTCTTCAGTTGATAGTCGAATAGTACAGACGTGTTTGTAGTCGCTCCTATCTTTAATAACAATATAATTATATAATAGTGTCCTTGAAATCTGATCGAGATATAATTACGTGATAGCGATAGTATAAACTGATATTTGATATTAGTGTAATTTGATTGTTTAATAGTGAATAGTGTCATCGAACTTTATTATATGAAAAATAGCGTCAAATTATATATTAAAATGATATTTCAATTCAATTAATTGATACTGATTGTTGTTTTTATTATTAATTGACTGATTTTGTTATTAATTGATATTGGAAATATAATTACATTACACACATTACTAGTTAAGGTACGTAATCAACATTTTTGCTATTATGTCAGACGACAACATTTCACGTGAGTGCAATATTTGTAATGAAAAAATTGATCTCTGCAAGACAAATAAATATGCGATTTGTGATACTTGCAATTGCTTTACTCATTATGAATGCGATGAAATTACGGTTACCGAACAACGAAGTTTAGAGTTGAAAACCAATAGAAAATTGAGATATTTTTGCAAGCAATGCTCTGAAGGGTTTAGCGCAGTACCGAAATTGATGAAGTCGATAATGTCTATTGAAACTAAAATAACAAATTTAAATATTATAGCTGAATCTTTTGAAAAATTTAAAACAGAAACAGAGAATCAGTTTTCTGATATTAGGGAAAGAATTTCCAAATTAGAATCTGATAATGAAAAATTAGATAACACGAAGATCATTGATGAAGCGGTTCAAGAGATTATGAATAGACAAGTAAAAGCTAAAAACATCATTTTTTACGATGTTGAAGAATCTAACAGCAATGATTTATCTGTCCGAATTGAAGATGATAAAAAAGCCCTTGAACAAATATTGATGGAATTGGATGAAGCTAATGCAAAAATCACCAAAATAATTAGAATTCCATCTAAAAATAAAGAACATCCTAAACCCATGAAAGTGATTTTTGAAAACCCTAGCACAGTACAATCTATTTTGAAAAAACGGTCTCTATATAAAAGGTCCATTAAGTATCAAGCTGATTACACAATTAATCAAATGATAACTTATAAATCTCTTAGAGAAGAAATTAGAAAACCTGAAAACGTGGGGAAAAAATATATCAAGTTTATTAGAGGAGTTCCACAAATCCGTGATATTGTGGATAAACAATCATATGCTGAAGCTTCCAAACCTTCCACCAGTTGTGAAACAGCAGAAAATACTAGAAGACCTAGATCGAGGAATACAAAAAACTAATAAACAAAAATCTAATTATTTATTATCAGAATGTGAGAGGGCTTAGAACTAAACTGGATAATCTGAGTGACATCGCATTGTTGGTAGAGAGACCTGATATCATCGTACTCACTGAAACCTGGTTACACAGAGGCATATATGATGAAGAACTTAACTTGGGGGATTATAACATCTACAGAAACGACCGGAAATATGAAGATAAACAACAACAGAGAGGAGGTGGAGTTTTGATAGCAGTTCGAAAGTTGATGAGAAGTGTACCTTTAAATGATATTTGTGAGGATATTGAACAATTATTTATTCAAGTATATGTAAATGATAAACGATATATAATAGGTACTATTTACATTCCGCCAAACTCCCCTATTGAATTATACAATAATCATTGTACAACCATTGATAATATTTTAAATAGTAATCCCGATGATTTTATTATATTAGGTGATTATAATTTACCAAAAATGAAATGGGTTAACAATGAAGTAGGTATCACCGTTTTACCGCAATCAGGTTACTTGAGATCTATCTTAGATAAGGCACAAATTATATCTAACTGTGCAAATTTTCACAATTTCCACCAGATTAATAATATAGTCAATAATAACCTTGAAACTTTAGATTTATGTTTTACAACGAATCATGATTTTTACATAGGTAAATGTTTAGATCCATTGATATTTTGTGACATTCATCACCCCCCTTTAAGCCTAAATATTAAATTTGAGAATATAATTAATGAAAATATACATAACATAAATCCTGTTTTCAACTTCAAAAAAGCCAACATCACAGCAATTAAAAATGAAATGACTTTAATTAATTGGTTAGATATGGAAATACTATCCTTAGATGAAGCCATTGATTTTTTCTATTCTAAAATAAACATTATTTTTGAGAAATATATTCCAAAACGTATTTTGGTAAACAAAACAGATTTTATTGATAACAATCTGAAAATTCTATATATACAAAAAAAGAAAGCACATTATAATTATAAATATTCTCGTTCAACATCAGATAAATTGATATTCTCCAAAATGCGTGCCGAATGTAAAAGATTATTGCGAACAAATAATAGAAAAAGTATTAATCAAGTTGAAGATTCTATTACTAATGATCCTAAGCAATTCTGGAACTATATAAATAGTAAACATATTAACCATGGTCTTCCTAATACTATAAAATTAAATAATGATACTGCAACGTCTGGAGATGAAATTGTTAATCTATTTGCTAACCATTTTAAATCTTGCTATACAGAATATACTCTTCAGCATAATACTGATAATGATGTGAGTAATCAAAATCAATTAGTAAATTCGGAACAACTATCTATATCACCTAACTTAGTATACGATAAACTGTTACATTTGAGTAATAAATATATATCAGGTCCAGATGGTATCCCTGAGAAATTGTTAAAAGACTGTAGCAGAGAATTTTCCTTACCATTATCTATATTGTATAAAAAATCCATTTGTACCCAAACTTTTCCTGCGCTATGGAAAAATAGTTATGTAACTCCAATTTTTAAAAGTGGAGATAAACATGATGCAAGAAACTACAGACCTATTAACATTTTGAGTAACCCAGCTAAAGTATTTGAAAGTTTAATAATTGACCAAATTAAACCACAATTTGATAATCATATTATAGAACAGCAACACGGATTTTCCAATGGTCGCTCAACACTAACGAACTTAACTATATATACTAATGATGTATTGAATAAACTAGAAGCGGGTAAACAAGTAGATGTCATTTATACTGACTTCTCAAAAGCCTTTGATCAAGTTAATATTGAGTTATTACTGGACAAAATTCGAGGATTTGGTCTGAGCGGTATTTCTATAAATTGGTTTAAAAGTTACCTCAGGGACAGGACACAAACGGTTAGATATAGAGAATTTAAATCACAAATTATACACATTACTTCAGGAGTTCCACAAGGATCTCATCTTGGTCCGTTATTATTTTTGATATTTATAAATGATATTGGTAGTGTATTTCACCATTCTTCTTTTCAACTTTATGCTGATGATTGTAAATTTTGGAAAACAATAGAAAATATAAATGATTTTAATTGTCTGCAAGATGATTTAAACAGATTGTATAGTTGGTGTTGTACTAATAAATTAAATTTAAACATTGATAAATGCAAATTATTAAGATGCCACAGAGGCCAACATAAATTAGCATACTCTTACCAGATATGTAATAAAACAATTAATGAAGTAACAGAAATCAGAGACCTAGGTGTGATCATGGATTATAAGATGTTATTCAATAATCATATTGAATTTATTGTAAATGATTCATTGAAAATATTAGGATTCATCAAAAGACAAAGTGCTCAATTTAATTCGATGAGGTCAATTATTACTTTATACAATGCCTTTGTTAAATCTAAATTAATGTATTGCTCACCTATTTGGTCACCAAACTACAACCAATACATTTTGAAACTTGAGAGAGTACAACATAAATTTCTATCTTATTTAGCTTTCAAATTACATATGCAAAATCCAACTTATACTCATGATTATACCTTGATAGCCAATACCACAAAATTACCATCATTAAAATCAACACGAACGCTACAAGATGTGAAATTTATGTTCAAAATTCTTACAGGAAAAATTAAAAATAATGAAATTGTACAATTATTTGAACCATACGAAAACATTTATGATACTAGAACGAATTATTTGTTAAAAGAAATTAGTTGTAGATCACAAAATTTATATAACTCCACTATTCCACGACTAACGAGATACGCGAACATTTATATCAATAGAGATAATTTAACTCAAAGCGAAAATATTTTTGTAAACGCGTTAAAGAATTGTATATTGAGATATGATTAGTTAAACTTCCGATAAAATAGTGACATTTCTATGTAAATTGCGAATACAAGCACCATGTATGAATAATTATATTGTATTGGGCAGAAATGCCTGTTGTATAAATTTAATAAAAAAAAAAAAAAAAAAAAAAAAAAAATTAAATTCACAACGTTGTTGCTGATACTTGTAAGCATGATAATTGAAAACTACTGGTTACATACAAAGAGACAGCAGACAAGCTCGTGTAAGAACGAAAACACTATGTAGTTTTTAGTTGTCATATAAAATTGATAAATAGATTAATGTCAACACTTGTGCGATCAGCGCCATCATCAGGCAGCACAGCAGAAGTATAAACGCAGGTTTTATTGCGAGCGAGTACACCGACCAGCAGTGTATCGTCCCCTGCCTCTCTTTCTATCTTAATAGTCGAAGTAATAAAAGTAACAAAGAGAATAGGGAGACCAGCCCAGTGACACTGCGCTTTATTTTCGGACCGCGTTTGCGTGCTATAATAAGCGGCCAAACATAGGGAAACATAACCTATAAAATATCAATGAAAATGTGACATATGAACTAAATGTCAGTCATTTAAATGAGTAAATAAATATCGAAAATGAAAGGAATTAGAATACATGAAAATGATAAATAAAAATATGTGATATTATTGTAAATAATAATTAAATTTATTATTCTTATTCGTGATAGTTATAAGGAAAATTAAAAATAATATCAAAAATAATTTTTTATTTAAATATATGTTTTTAAGTTTAAAACAATGTTTAAAAATTTATCATTTAAACTTTAAATGTTAGAACGATGTAAAAATTTTGAAATTTTACCAATGTAAAAATATTCCAGAAACATAAGTATGTTCCGAGAAATAATTTTAGTTTTTAGGGTAATCATTTATATTAATAATATTTTTATATTCTATATTTGTTATTGTAATTATTTATAATGGTTTAAATTTTACATTTAAACATTTAAACAATATAAATACATGTTTATATACTATAAAAATTAGAAGTATAATTCATTATAATTACTAGTTAATATTAGAATTCATAAAAATTATGCAATATCATAATTTGAAAAAATAAATTATTTCAAATTTAAATCACATGTATTCATTTAAATTGCAATGAAATTAAACTATTTGAAGGAATGTTCTTAAAATTTCAGTTCTTTTTTGGAAAGTTTACACAAAATTTAACTTCGGCTTAAATAAATGATTCATTTAAAATTTAAATCATTGAAACTCTTAAAAATATACCATTGTGAGGAATAAATAAATAAATAAAGTTGTAGAATAAAACAAAAATTGTGAATTTTATATGAAATTAATAAATTTATTATAACAATATTTATACATTAAATACATGTGTAGTTTAATAATAGTAATTGTAACAATAATAATAATAACAGCAATAAACATAGCTAAAAATATTATAATAATATAACTAAAGATTACTATCTTTAGGCTATCTATCTGTATATCAGGTTGATCAGATCATTTTTAAAAAAATAAAATTAGTGAAAACACTATTCACAGCCACCTTCCACTTTTCCGCTTGTTCTTCATTTGAAAGTAATTTGAAAAAATGATGTCTTTCAAAATTACTTCTGTAACCAGAAGTACAGTTAGGTAAACAACAAGTTGACGGCATTTTCGGATTATCCGTATTGTAGTATATTCAGGTTATGTTTCCCAAAGATTAACCGCCAGTCATGCAGCGCCTCTAGCGGATGAGGCCCGCATTGGGGTCATTTTATTCTAATGCGTGAACAGGCGAGTGTCATAGGGCTGGTCATAACCAATAACATTGCCAACGAAAGATATTGGTTAAGACCAATTAAGAAACACTATTAAAACCAATAAAAAATTCGAATTATTATTTTATTGGTTTTAATCGTTTTGCATTTGACGGGGACAAAACAAAACTGAAACAAAACCAAAATAAAACTGATAAAAAATCATCACTGACAAAAGTAATAAAAATCACTGACAAAAATTGTAAAAATCACATAGAGTGTCAAGATAAGATATTTTTCGGTGTCATTCTGAAAATTCGTTAAGAATGTTTTTCAATACGATTCTAGAATTTTTATATCTGATAATAATTCTATATTAATTTTTATAAAGTGATTTATTACATCATTATTAGATAGTCAGTATTTTTGTATTTTTAATTTGTGTAACATTTTAGATTCTACATTAACAATAAAATAATTGCAAATTAAATTATAAAAGATAATGTAACTAATATATTTCTATGATTTAAATCAATTATTCGTATTTTTAATATAATTTTTATACTTTATTAAAAGTTATTGATTTTTAAATTTATTTTAATATGAAAATACTAGTATTTATTATTTTTCTTACTAATTTGAAATATACTTCAAAAAGACAAAAATTGCTATAAAAAATAATAAAATTAAAATTCAATGTAGTACACTTCTCAATGTTCATTTAAGAGACTCTTCTGGTCTAGAACACTGAAATTAAGCACATATTCATGATTTTTTAAAATTAAAATAAACAAAAGAACAAGTTCGGGGTTTTCGTTAGTATTTTATACATAATCTAAAGTATAGGTATGATTTTTTTCAATGAAAAATCTGGACAGAGGGCGCCATAGTAAGCAGCTGTCGCAGCGCGTGTGCTGTGTGTATGTCCAATTGGCAAGACAGACGGAGTCAAAATGGCTCATCTAAAATAAAATATCCAATTAAGTTCTGAAAATAGATAAAATTTATTGGAGGATGACGTAAAAAAAGTTGAAGAAATGTATTTTTTTGTCAAAATGGCGGAC
>JABFPP010000252.1:0-10259 GCA_022817365.1 Mallateleia sp. ZL-2020
GGATAGAAGAGAACTCTCGTAACGATAAGACAACATATCGTCACGCTGTCACGCAGTGACGATCGGGCCAAAGAACTCAGATACTTATATAGAAGGAGAATTCTCCGAGTTTTCGCGCGACCGAGAAATGTAGTTATGGGGTACTCCGCTGTCCCCCAAAACGTCAAATGGCGCTGTCGCTGCCTTTATAATATATAGATATAGTAACCTACATGTTTGATTTATACATAATAAAATTAATATTATTGATACTTTTGTAACATTAATATATTAGATATCATTGTAGAAGTGGAATACAATATCGAAAAATAGTAGTTTATGCGTATAAAATAATTATAACATGTAAAACGAATGTTTTTTAATGAAATATATTCTTGTCTCTGTTCCACTACCTTGGGGTACATATGGGGTACATTGTTTGCTGCTGAACTAAAGAAAAGATATTTCACAGTGCAATTAATATCGTATTCGTTTTCCAACAATATTTTATAGTAATAAAGAATGCACTTATGTGGCTCGAATTGTCTGTTCTTTATTGTAAAATATTGTTGGAAAACGAACACGGCATAACTGTGATATTAATTAAGAAATATAGCGCATATATTTATTTGAAATTTAAAATGTCAATAAAAATATTTAATAATTATTGGAAATCAATAATTATTAAAAGAAATGAAAGAAGATTTCATATATGAGATTTTCAAAAATATACCACAATTTATTACAAAATTGTTTATTTATTTTTTTATTGTTATAAATTAATGAAAACTAAGCGTTTATTAATACAATTATATAAAACGAAAATTAATATGTAATAATAAAATGTTATTATGATTAAGAACAAATTTGTATGCAAATAATATTATAATTTCATTGCACAAATAATAAATATTTTTTGTCTTATATACAATTTACATATTACATTCGTGTATTAATTAAATAAAATTAATTATTAATTTTATTTATATTTATATTTATTTATTTATAAAATTAATTATTAATTTTATTGAATTATTAATTAAATATATATTAAATATATTACAAATAATAAATTATTTATAAAAAATATTATTTTTTATAATAAATTTTATTATTAAAAATAATAAAAACATTAATTAAATAAATCTGATAATTAATTCGTACATTAATTAAATTAAATAAAATTAAAAAATATAAAAATAAATATTCGTTCATTCGTATATTAATCATGCGAGAGCATTTTATTGTTTCGTATATAAACATTTACGGTCACAAATCGAGTCAAGTCCGTTACGGAATATCCGAGTTCGAAGACGTTTGTGCAAATTTATGCAGTATATGTTCTTATAAAGCTACATATTATACGGGTAAGTAATAAACAAATTAACTGAAAGTATTGTTAATACAGTATATAACGAAATCTATATTAATATATATTTTTTCTTTTATTTCGCATAAAATACGACGAGAAGACGAGAATGCCTGCTCGAACGAAGTGTGCGTACAAAAATTGTACGTCAAGAAAATCAACAAATCCTGAGTTAACGTTTCATCGTTTTCCTCCAGATGAAGAGTCGTAAGTTCATTTAATTATCTATAATTTTTAATTATATTTGTTTTAGTAATTAAAAGAAAAAATGAATATTAACAAGAGTGAAGAGACAATTAAATATTTTTTCTATTGTGCGTGTAAAAGAGTTGTTTTGAATTTAATTTACACCACGAGTTTAAAATATAGATATTAATAAATTAATAAAATACATAAAATGCTTACAAAATATATGAAAATAAATTAATTAAAATGAAATAACTTACAAAATAAATTACACCAATAGTAAATTAAATTGAATTCTTAAAATTGGAAATCTGCATAAATTTGCAGAGCACCTTGCAATTTTGTAAAAAATTATTTTCACGGCAGATTTCATATTATTCATGTTAAAAGAACAATTAATTTTATAACAGTAAATGTTTTGTCAAAGAGTATAAGTTCTTTTATTGTGTAATTATCTATTCAATAAATTATATTTTATAAATTAATTGCACTTATAATAAATTTAGTTTTAAGTTTTAAACAAGTAATTAGATAAAAATATATTGTACATAAATAACATTACAAATTTAATTATTTAAATAATATTTACTAGCTTTTTGGTTTATAAATTTTTAAAATAAATTAATTATACAATTTTAATAAATGCAATATAATTTTATAATAATTTTGTAATTTTGTACTTCTAGAAAATTATAAAACAGATGCAAAATTTGTGTATACATAAATGTATTGAGAAGCAATGTTTGATTTTTGTTAAAGTCTGTAAAAGTATTAATATGAACTTACATACAAGAAATACTGAATGTATATTTTCTTTTGAAATTCTTTTTCTTTTTTTTAAATATAAAATTGTGGATAATTCGCCAATATCGTACACAATATTTATTATATAATATAATTAATAATATTAATTTAATATTAACGAACAATATTTTAACATTAAAATATATATTATACCAATTATATATCCTTTAAACTTTAAAAGGTTAAACGTTCCTAAATGTATTTAAAAGAATAATCTTTTAAGATCTTTGTAACAGAAATTTCCTAAATGATTTACAAAATTTTTTTACATATCATAAATGTTTTAGGAAATCTCCTTAATCTTTTAGGAAAATTGTAGACAATGTAATGAAATATTTAAAAAACATTTCGAAATAAAAATATTTTATTGCATTTCTTATAATGTTTTAAAAGATTTAGAAGATTTACTAAAATATTCAGGAAATGTTAGGAAATTTCTGTTGCATACTTCACAGAAGATCCGATAACATTATTCTTTCAGGAACATTTAGAAATGTTTAATCAGGATAATGATAATAAAAATAAAATAAAACAATTAACGACCAATTAACAGACTACTAAAAATTTTTTCAATTCTGCGTGCGTGTAGTAATCTTTTAATTCTATTGAAATTTAATTTACTGCTTTTGATGTAAATTGATTTAAATAAAATAAAAAGATGACTATATGCACCCACAATAGAAAAATGTTCATTTGTCAGTCAATTGGTTGTTAATTCTTATATTGTAAGTTTATTATCATTACATATTTTTTATAATATATATTTTACTCTTATAATATTGTTAATTAGTATCCAAATATTCTATAACATTATGTTTGATCTTGGTTAATTATTCACGGTTATTAAAAAACAATTTCAAAAGAAAATATTATAAATCCAATATTTTTTGTTTGTAAATTTATTTTAGTATTTTTAGATAATAATTTCAGTATTTGGTAACAAAAACCAAACATTGTTCTAAATAAATTTACGTGTGTTATATACAAATTTTATCTTATAATCATTCAGAAGTGTGTATTTACAATATCATTGTAAAATTATGTTATACTATGTAAAACTGTATAATTAATTTATAAGAATTAATAAACCAAAAAGTTAGTAAATAATTAAATAATTAATTTTGTGATGTTATTTGTGTACAAAATATTTTAATTTACTTACTTGTATAAAACTGAAAACTAAATTTATTATATGTGCATTTATTTCATGAAATATTATTTATTTTATAGGTAATTGTACAATAAAAATATTTAAACTCATTGACCGATTATTTGTTTCTGAAAAATTAATTGTTTTATTATATTTTTTCACATGAACAATATTAAATCTTCTGTGAAAATAATTGTATGCACAACTGTGCAAGACAATCTGCAAATTTCGGCAAAGTCCCAATTTTTAAAAACTTAGAGTTTTGTAGAGATTTTCAGAGGATCGACAGAAGTTATCCACACATCCGGAAAATTTGGAATGGTTTGCAAGAGTATCTCTTATTATAGAGATAAACAATATTTAATTGTCTATCTCTTAGTATCTTAGACAATTTTGAAAGAACATTGCAAGAAAATTAATCGAAATTATTATTCGAACCTATCGAAAATTCTGAGAAAATGTGAAAAGCTCTAAAAATCTCTGATAAAAATGATAAACATTTTCCTAAAAATTCTTGAAGAAATCTATTCAAGAATTCTATTCAAGAAATTCTTTAATAATATTTTAAAATAACTGATTTTAATGAATTAAAGTTTTAATAATTCATATGCTGAATAAAAATTGTTTTGAGAAAATTGTCATTAAATTCGAGTAATATAAGCGATGAACAATAATATCTACTACAAAAAATGTATGTTTATTAATTTATTCGTCATTTTATGAAGATTACTGTAAATTTTCAATTAAATTAATAAAATATGTTGTATAACATTAATTAATTAACATAACTTAATGTTTTATATCTCCACTCAATAACAACCCCGGTACCATTCGTTTAAAAGATGTAGATATATTTTTTATAAAGCAAGAGCCTTATTGTGCACGATGATTCACATAAATCATATACAATACCAAATAATAAATTCATTGTACAGAAAATATATATTCAAAATTTTGTTTAAATAATAATTTTTGTTACAATTTTTTATGGACTATAAATATTAAATTTTTATAATGTATATATGTAATAAAATAAAAACAAAAATAAAACAAAATAAACAAAAGAAATGAAGTTTTCATTTTTTTATTGAAATCCTTGTAAAAATTTGAGAATAGAAGTGAATTGAGAAGAAAGATTATTTTAAATGGAAAATCTTCCTTTCCAGTTCATTTCAATTCAACATTTTTCACAGGGACGATTTATATATATCATTCTGCACAATGAGGAGTTAATGTTTACAAAAATTTGCAGAAATTTTATACAATAATGCTTATCGGGATAATAGTATTTTTTCATCAAATTTGATTAAAGAGTATTTTTATTGTTTTATGTCTTTTTTAACTGTTTTTTTAAACGTTTAAAAAATGTTTTTAAAACAAGTTAAAATCAATAGTTTTAGAATACTCTGTTTCATCGATGTCAAGAAGAAAAATTTTATTTCAGAAAATTAATATAATTTTATTTTGTGAAATATAATTATTTTTTAACACGTTTTTCATGTAATTCTACTTCATTATTTATTAAAATAAACAACGAAATTATTATTTCACTATTACAGTTTAAGTAGGCTGTTTTTTAATTAATCAAGGTTTAAATTTTAAGTTACACGTAAAAATAAGAAATAATCATTTTTAAATTTGTATATTTTTAACTTATAGGGAATTAAGGATAGGTAATAAAATGCGACACATTGCAGTAATGGAAAAGCCAATGATTTTAATAAGACAGTTTGTATATAAATAAAAAAATAATGATGAGCACGTAATCATAATTGTAGTCTATTTCGCATATTTTATTACGATTAAAAATATTGTTAGCATGTGTTAATAATATTTATATACTTTTTTAAGAGAGCATGTCAGTGTATGACTACAGTTTTCTACGTGGCTTTATATGACATTTAGAGTTAACCGAGGTAATTCTGAATTCTAAAATTCTTATTATTTAATTAAGAAACTATATACGATTCTAAGAAACTATAGACTCAATTCTATAATGTAATTTTAAGTTTAATCTTTATTCTTACATTTTTGGCAAATTATTTATTATTTGAGGTGTCATAATCACCCCATAATATCACAATTATCCCGGCTGACCATATGGTTTATTAACTGTAATGTTTCAACTTCTTGTCTGAAGGGTTTGTCATTTTTTGTGAAACTTCTGTTGATGTGGAACATTTAATCGACGTTCTACATTTCAAGCATTTTGACCAATCTAAATATTTCATACAAACATTACGAATGAAACAATATTAATTAATGATACTTTAGGGCTTAATTATCAAGTCGATTTTAATAAACTTCATAGAGGTTACACTGATGTATGTAAACTTTTTGAACGGTTCATTTTAAATTATCTTCTCAATTTTTACACGAGTACCGTTGAAAAATAAATAAAATTGTAAAAATATATAGAAAATTGTTCATATGTAATTACATTTTTTCTTTACATATAAATCCAAAAATTATTTGGCGTATATATACAGACGTTAATAAACTAATATTTATTTATATATAAATACCCCAAGAGAACCCCAACCAAAAATCAACGTTGATTGAACATTGCCAACGAGTTGACGTAATATTTATTTAACATTGAATCAACCTTCGAATGTCCCGTGAAGTAACATTGAATCAATATTGATAGCTCTAACGTTGAATCAACCTTAAATCGACATTAAATCAACGTCGAATTAATGTTGATATTAAGTTTAAAAAGTGTTGACGATCAACCTAATATCAACATTGATTCGACGTTGATTTAATGTTGATGTAAGGTTGATTCAACGTTAGAGCTATCAATTTTGATTCAATGTTACTTCACGGGACATTCGAAGGTTGATTCAATGTTAAATAAATATTACGTCAGCTCGTTGGCAATGTTCAATCAACGTTAATTTTTGGCTGGTGTTCCCTGAGAGTATAAGAAGGCAGTGATTTTTGAAGTCTGTTCAGCTTTTAAAATTGATTAAAACTGTGATACTAATGGACATGTTTCAATAAGAAGAACCAAAAGTCCCATTTTAACATTAGCAACACATTTAGTTTCTGTATGTATTGAAAATTGATTTTAATAATGACATAATCTATTTCATAAATAAAGATTGTAATTAATCATTAAGACAGTTAATGTAGATCAATTTTACATCATATTAAGGAGATTGCTTAGTCCTTTTTCTAAAAACTAGGCGACTTTGACAGTCCAAACTATTCAACATAATTCATCAAAAAATAGATAAAAAGATTTGTTCATTTTAAATAATCACCTACATTTACTTTCCATTCATCTAAGATAGTTTCTAAAATCAATTGTTTGTGCATATATGTAGACAGATTGTTTGGGCTTTGCGTTCTGGGAATGACTTCTCAGATTTAACATCTAAACAAGTTTCTGAGAAACGTTTGTGTTCTCTTCACTTTGTAGAATCGGACTTCGTTAAACTCCAAGGACAGGTAAAAATTAAACAATTACATCCAAAGGCAAAACCCATTGACATTGATTTAATTAACGAACATTCTTTAAATAATGAAAGTAATAATCGGAAAATAAACATTAACAATGCATCTCGCGATGTAAGTCAGAATGATAATAACGTGATAAGTAGCTTAAATTCAAATGAGGCGAACGTAAATAATTCTTCTGAGAAAGATGTTTTTTGTGCAGAAGCCTTTTCAAATAGCATTGATTTGTGTGTTCAAGAACCAGTAAATTCGTTAACTCTAACGAATCCTACTGTTGTCCTTGAGGAAACCGAGATTTCTATGAGCCATAGTTTAGAACCACCTAGATTCAACAGACGACGTAGACAGAAAGCAGTTAATGTTCCCAAACTTTTGCGCAATGTTAAAAAATATAAAGGTCAAATTAAAAGTTTAAATGCTCAAATTAAACGTTTAAAAAACAAATTGCAAATTAAAAAACAAAAAGCTTCTGTAGATGAGTTAGTAGAACTTGCTTCAGAACATTTAAATCAAGATCAGCTTCAATTTTTCAAAATGCAACTTAATCATTCTAAAAAACATCCATGGACAGATGATGAAAAGCAATTTGCTTTATCTCTGTATTATAAATCTCCTAAAGCATATACATTTTTGCGAAAAGAAAGAAAATTTTCACTTCCTTGTGTAACTTTAATTCGCAAATGGGTTAATGATTTAGAGGTGTCAGTAGGATTGACTTCTTCTTTTCTGAGTAAACTTTCCTTGAAAACGCAGACAATGACAGATCACGAACGTGATTGCGTTTTAATGTGGGACGAAATGAGCATCAAGGAATTATTAGAATATGATAGCAAAGCCGATTTAGTAGAGGGATTTGAGGATTTAGGAGATTTGGGACGTAGTATCCAACCAGCTAAATATGCTTTAGTTTTTATGTTGCGCGGTTTAAAGTATGCTTGGAAACAACCATTTGCTTATTTCTTGTCATGTAAAAACGTTGATGGTACAAATTTGGAATTACTAATTGAATCAGTTGTTTCAACTGTGTTTGATTGTGGATTCCAATTGAGAAGTATGGTTTGCGATCAAGGTAAATCAAATCAATTAGCTATTTTAAAGTTAGGCATTACTGAAAACCAACCTTTTATTGAAAGAAGAAATAATAAAATCTTTTTCTTGTTCGATGTACCTCACATAATTAAATGCATTCGTAATAGATTACATGACAATGATTTTATAATAAACGGTGACCGCGTATCGTGGAAAGCACTTGTAGAACTTCGTGACGTAGAAAATATGAATAAAAGTAGAGCTGCGTGTAAATTAACGGATCGACATATAGATCCTAACCCGTTCGATAAAATGAAAGTTTTTTACGCGACTCAAATTTTCAGTAACTCTGTAGCTAGCGCATTAAACACCGGTCTAATTACGGGAGATTTAAAAGATCCATCGTGTTCCGCGACCGCTAATTTTGTTAAACGAATAAATGATCTTTTTGACTGTTTAAATAGTCGCTGTCAACATGATTCTAATCCATTGCGTCGCGCTTTATCAGATGAAAATCCGCAGGTAGAAACATTTTTAAGAGAATCGCTATCGTGGGTTAAGGACTGGGTTTTTATGGGACGTTCTCAACCGCCTTGTTTTTTTAATCTTCGCTTAACTATTAACAGTGTCCTAATGTTATGGGAAATGATGCGCGGTAATAATACTTTGTATCTTATAACGTCTCGGTTAAATCAAGATCCGTTGGAAAATTTATTTGGTATTATCAGAAGTCGTTCGGGTCATAACGACAATCCATCTGCTCAACAATTTCGACGAAATTTACAACATGCGGTATCCATTAATCTCATGAAACCTCCAACATCTGCGAATTGTGAACCAGATGATTCACATATTTTATTGTCTATTGAAAAGCATGTTCCTGATCAACAAAGTATCAAAGCTTCGGTTAACCACAACTCCATCAAAGAAGATCTTAACCGATGGATCAACAGTGATGAAATTGATCTCGGATCGACTTACAACGAATCAGTTGATACCGAATCAATTGAAGATATTACGATTTTCGAGGTTAACACTGATACTCTTGTTGCGGAAAATGATTTCAATGACAATAAAATTGAGAATGAAGTTGAACAGCTAATGGCTGCAGTAATTAATGATGCAGATGAAGTAGTTGAAGATGTTGACGAATCAATTCGTATACAAACTTCAACTTTACTACCGTCTTCTGATTCAGTTACACCATTAACTGCCGCAACGAGCAATAATGTTAATCAAGTAACACTTGAGAAATGTTCAATGAAATATGTTGCTGGTTATTTAATATCATCTTTATTAAAAAAGTTTAATTGTAATGTTTGTAAATCAAAATTTATTAAAGATAATGCAAATTTAGAGCATATAGATGAAAGTTTAATCTTATTTAAAGCATATAAAGTAAAAAGTAACAGTGAACTTGGCAATCTTTTAGCTCCTACAGAATATTTAAATTCTTTTGTTACATTAATGTATAACGTTTTCCAAGATTATTTTTTTGCTCATTATCACGAAAAAAATATTGCTTCTCAAATTGTTGAAGCTATTATCAAAGTTGCCACTGAACACGATTCAAATTTTTTGAAGGCGGAAGGAGATTGTAAAATCCATATAGATTTTTTGATTAGATTTTTTGTTCGTGTTCATATTTTTTATAATTTGAAATGGATTTCACGTGACATTAGAGACAAAAGCATTGTAAAAACTCGCACGAAAGAGAAAACTAATAAAAGAACTTCGAATGAAATTGATTGTGATAAAATCGTTAAAGTAAAACAAAATCGTAAATTTAAAAAACTTCAGCATCGATAAATTATTTTGTTAAATATTAAATAAATATTATCGTCTTTGGGTATAGCCATAAACAGTGAGAGGCGACGGGACTCACTATAATAAAGCACCCGGTTTTAAGTAACCTTCACTAACACATTATTTAGCTAATTTTATAATTTGCTTTGCATTTCTAACTGTAGTTATAACCAGTGAGAGGCGACGGGACTCACTATAATAAAGCACCCGGTTTGAAGTAATATTCACTAATAAATTATTTAACTAATTTTTTAATTTGCTTTGCATTTCTAACTATAGTTATAACCAGTGAGAGGCGACGGGACTCACTATAATAAAGCACCCGGAATTTGACTAAATAGTTGTACTGCTTATTAAAACAAATGATATGGAAATTTCACGTGGCAATCCTACATGAAAATTCCATATGTTCTTTTTTATCCTCGTTCCTTTTCCGAACCCTTACTTCCTTTCATTTCCTAATCCTTCCCC
>JABFPP010000253.1:0-10244 GCA_022817365.1 Mallateleia sp. ZL-2020
AGACTTTACAGTTTGATATAGACAAAGTATTATACTTGTGCATGGTTGATATTTGAATGATTCTTTAAAAAATATATTACATAATTAACACTATATTATATACAGAATTGGACAAATACTAGTTTTTGTTGTTATTACTTAATCGATAAACAAAACATGTATAAATGTTTAATTTTTAATTAGTGATATTTATCAACTCAATAATTTAACAACTAATAAAAAATAAACTATAAAAAATTTTTATGTTACTTTATTGAATTTAACAAAAATAGCAATAAAACTATTGTTAATTTGTTAAACTTAACAATTAAATACTGTTATTTTATTAAAACCTTAACCAGAGATTAGTGAGATTAGCTAAGTTTTATTGAAATCCATCAACATTAATATATAATGAAAATATATTATATACACTATATAATGCGTTTTCTAAATCAATTTACATGAATAATATGAATAATGATCATTTTGAAACTATATTAATTGTTAGTATTTCAAAACAAATTTTTAAAATTCTTTTTTGCCTGTTTAACATAATACGTTTAAAACTTTTATCGCGTTTGTTTAAATTAGTATTCCATTAGTTTTAATTAATACCATTTTCATTGGATCTCATACCTCAGTTTAGTATAATTTTTAAAAATTAACTATTTTTCTGAGTGCGCCAAAGATGAAAAAAATTAATCAAAAATCGACCTTTTTCAAATGGCCGCAGTTTTGTTAGTGTTAAACATTTTAACGTAAATATTGGCATAAACTTCAGAAAATCTAATATATTTTAATAATTAGCTTATTACATCTACTTCACAACCTCTGAAAAGTAACCCACAAGCAGCAGGTGTAAAGTACGCGCAGATGACTGCAACCCGTCCTATAGAAAAAAAAAAATGTGAAAAATATAGAAAAACAGACACAAGTTCTAGTATGTCCCCTTAAATCAACTAGAAATATATCCAAACTTGTCGCTTGAAAAATGGCAAGAATTTTAACAAGTGCATTAAATTTGACTATTCCCTTTAATAATTTAAAAGTATTTAATTGTTAAATTGTTAGTTATAACAAATTAATAATATTACATTATTAAATTGTAAGCGTTAACAAACTAACATGTACTAAACTGTTAACTTTGTTCAAATTATCAAAACTGCTTACAATTTTTCTATTATTTATCTATTCTAATATTTATCATTTCCTTTACATATTAAAGCATATTTGTCATAGAAAGTACATTTTAACAGTTTTGTGATTTATGATAACACAACATTGACAAATAACTACCCTAATAGCACAAAATATTCTCAGAACATTCTGAGAATATCTTTAAATGTCTCAATCTTCATTCTGAGAACATTCTAAAATATTTTGGAATATTTTGAGGACATACTCAGAATCTCCCCATGTCCGAGTTGCAAATGTTCTGAAAATAGTCTGAAAAATATTTTTAGGATGTACCAGAAATGTTTCAAAATATTTCTGGAATATGTTCAAAATTGAAAATTTTCTAAGTTTTTTACACTTTCTAAAATGAAGTACAGAACATTTTAGAACATGTTAAAAAACTTAGAAAATTTTCAATTTTGAACATGTTCCAGAAATATTTTGAAACATTTCTGGTACATCCTAAAAATATTTTTCAGAATATTTTCAGAACATTTGCAACTCGGACATGGGGAGATTCTGAGTATGTCCTCAAAATATTCCAAAATATTTTAGAATATTCTCAGGATGAAGATTGAGACATTTAAAGATATCCTCAAAATGTTCTGAGAATATTTTGTGCTATTAGGGTAAAATTGGAACATTTATTAACAAACTGTTATAATAAATTTATTAAGCAAACTGTTTAACAGAATTATTATTGTTAGAAATATGTTTTATTTAAGAGTAAATATTGCCAACGAGTATCACCGCCATTTTGGCAGCTCCGCATGATGATGACATTTTTGATTGTCGAAAATGTAGTGATTTGTATTCTTAAATGAAAGTAATAGGTATTCTGACAATAATATTTAGGTTAAATAGTTGATTTTAGTCTGTCAATTTAGTTGTTATCTTGTCCAATAAGGAGTCGAGTAATTCTAAAATGGAGCACCAGGTGGCACTTTTCCTGTAACTTTCAAGTTACTCGGTATTGAACCAGCATTTAAATTATTTATGTAGACTGATTATATGAGTCAAGAGCACTTTCGATGTTTGACAGCTCTGATAAATAACCTGAAAGAACTACGGATAATATCTACAGTAAAATTAATATTAATAAAAATAATATTATTTCACATATGCTTTTTGAAGACATATAATGTTTTTAAAGAAAATATATAGCGATTTTCGGATAAATCCACATTACAATGACAATCTGAATATTTCCTGAATATTTCTTATTAGTTGTATACGGAAATGTCTTGAGTGGTTCAAATATATGAATGTGTGTCGAAGCATTTGAATTATTTAAAAAAGGAAACGTCTGGGTTAGTCCAGATGAAAAACTGATTTTGTAAATGCTCAGATTTTTCCTAAACACGATCAAGAAATTTGCAGGCAAAACCTGACATTTCACTCACAAAAAATAATCGAGCCAGGAATAACCTAGAAATTTCTGTTGCTCATTTCCAGGCAAATCCAGATAAAATTTCTTATCCTGGAAATGTCTGGAATCTTTCACGCGGGTAAGTTCGCTTCG
Source organism: Mallateleia sp. ZL-2020 (assembly GCA_022817365.1). NCBI lineage: Eukaryota > Metazoa > Arthropoda > Insecta > Hymenoptera > Scelionidae > Mallateleia > Mallateleia sp. ZL-2020. The sequence goes on from JABFPP010000253.1 coordinate 2,681, forward strand.
CTTCAGCGTAGGTAGCGCGGTCTTTGAAATTGACGGCAATATTCTAATATTTACTTGGAGTAATTACATACATAGTTATAGTAATATTCTAATATTTACTTGAAATAATCTAGTTATAATCATGTAGCGTCTGATAAGGCACTGAACAGATATACTAGTCTAGTTATTATAAAGTATTTGTAATACATGTAACATGTTTAACCCTTGGTATAAAGTAGAAGAGGTTAAGAAAAGTTTCGACTATACTGACGTTTTCTTGTAAGAGCCTTGGCAGTGCCACACAGTTTTAACTAGACGAGTTCGCCTCGCTACAGCTTAATTTTAGCGCATTTTGAAACAGGAAAACAGTTCTAATTTTTACTGTGTATCAGAAAATTTGTTACGTTTTTATGGTTTCTTGGTTATACAATTATAGCCATGTATACATTAATTTTAATTAAAAGAAAATGTATTATTTTTGAACAGTCAATTAAAATAATAAATATACGTTGAAGATGTGCGAACTTTTTATTTCTTTTGTCAGCATGTCAACAGAAAATCTGTGTGAAACGCTGCAAAGCAGTAGTCAAAGCAGCGGCACTGACCGACGTGACAACGACAACCCGCCGGCCAAGGAGAAAAACACAAAGAAAGATTTGAAAGATGTATGTTTTGCTCTATTTCTACATATGTACATTCATATGTAAATAAATTTCTCATTCAGTGGTATGCTTAACAAGTCCTTGACGAAAACATTTTTATCCTCAGAACTGTACCACTGATTGGGAATTTTACTTCAAAGAGTTTTACAAATGGAAAATCAACTACGAGAAGGAATATTAGGAATTTAGGTAAATCCCTGAACATTGAAGGATTTACCTTTTTTGTATATAAAAATGAATATGCAATCCATTTAATGTACGACTAACTTGTATTATAATTGTAAATATTACATTACGAGAACTAGAAAAAAATCGTTTGAGATAAAGATTTTCTACACAAGTTTTAATACATCGATTCAAAATTTAAAGCAAATAACATATAAAATTATAACTATTATACTAATAAATATTAAAACTTTCTCTTCAAACCATCATTATACGCTGATAATTAACCGTACTTAATTTAAATTTCACACGCACTTTTAATGTCACTTAAGTGCCGAAAAATGACACTTTTTGCACCATCACTAAACTCAAGGTATTCGGACACATAGTTATGTTCACCTGAAGTAATAACATAGTTATGTTCACCTGAAGTAATAACACTACATTTTGTTTGTAAATTGGCTTACGTAACAACTGTCTGTGTAAAACAGAAGGTACATTAATAATAACGCATAATTTTGTTGTAGCAAATGAAATAGTCCTTCGTCAATGAATATGATCTTTCATAATATTCCTTCTTATAGTTGATGTACACCTTTGACAATGTTCAAATACATAGAAAATTTAATTTTTCTTTAATAACAAACAGTTGTTGCCTAAAATATTTAATGAGATGTCTTATTTATATAATTACTTTAAATTTTTGTCTTTCTTACATAGTATATATCTTATATATACTATATATACTATATATAAAGTTAGTATTATAGAGCATCAATTAACTGTCTTACTGTTTTTCATTATTTATTAGAAAAAAAAAGAAGTTCGGGCCAAAAGAAAAATGACTGTGAAGCAACTGAAGGCTGATGTCAAATCCCTGAAGTTGCAGAATGAGGCTTTAACGAAAGAAAATTTATTATTGTCAAATAAAATCCTCCTTCTGCAACTTCAGGCGATGCAAAATCAGCCTCAGTTGCTTCCACAAGCCAACGTCGTGCTGCCCCCCTCCCAGCTGCAACAACAACAACCATTGCCGCAACAATTGCAGCAACAACACCAGCTGCAGCAACAACAACAGTTGCCGCCACAACAGCAGCTACAGCAACAACAGCCGCAGCAACAACAGCCGCAGCAACAACAGCAGCTGCTGCAACAGCTGCCTTGGCAGCAACAACAACAGCAGCAGTGGCAGCAACAACAGCTGCAATTGGGACTGCAGCAACAGCCACAATATTATTATGGCCCACAGCTGCAGTTCCAACCACCGTTGCCATTTCGGCCACAGGTGGCAAACATGTATCCACCACAAACATTTTAGGTAATTCTCAATAAATAATTTGATTCTGGGTTGTGATCCATAACTTTCTTATTATTATTATTCACAAAATAGCATCATTAGTACTATTTCTGCAAGATTTGTATCCACCAATTTAAAAAAGCATCTTGCGATGAATTAAAAACGCACTTAAACGTCTGAAAAATTCTGACAAATGCTGAAAAGTGGAACATTTCAGACTTTTTCAGATAATTTGAAAGAGTTTGCTTGTAGAGCATTTCAGACTTTTTTCAGAGATTTTCAGGCTATATTCGGAGAAATATTTCTACAAGGGAAGCCCTTCAAAAATAAAAGAATCAAAAGAAAAATTTTGTTAATGCTCTAAAAATTTATAAAAATAAAAAATAATCTATAATCAAAAGATATCATTTTGCGATCGCTAGATTCTGAACTTGTAACTGTGGGGTCGTCAGTTCGAGTCCTAGCAACAGATTTTTTTTTATTTGTAATTAATATAAAATAATAATAAAGATACACGTACAATAATCTAGAAATATCATAGTCAAAGTCCCAATGATATTACAAACAGCGGACATTACAATATCCACGCAATATCCTACATACGTCGCAGATTATCTTTAATTATTTCTGGTATATCATCAATAATCGCAACATGATAGCTTTCAAATATCACAGGGATATTTTGTGGTATGAGGGACTAGTAGGCCCTACCGAAACGAACAATGTTGTTTAAATTTTTTCCTGATCCGATGTAAATTTTTGGAGATATCTCATTGTCTTTAAATAAAAAAATCACCCTGCATACTTTTCATTTTTTTGCAAATTTTGCAATAATTATATTTATTTAAATAAATATATTAACTTCATGCAATATTTCATTTCAGATGAGCCAGCTACGTTATCAAATATTTTTATTTAAAATGTAATAAATAAGTGTATATTTTATCTTGTCTTATGGTCTTATTATTTACGCAAAACCTTCTAATCCCATCGTTATATTTTAATTATGGTCAACCGGGGTAATTGTGATATGGGGATAATAATGACACTTATTTCTTGTATACGTTAAAAATTGTAGTATATATATGTAAATTTATTTGTTTCTTACTTATTGAACCTTTCTTTTTCCTCGGATAAAAGTTTTGAAAAGTAATATGAGAAAAATATTTTTCAAGATTAAATTAAGAGATTCGGATAAGTTAGGTTAATAAAGTTTAATGTGCCCGTATCAAAGTTGTTTTTCGTAAGAATGAGGTGTTTCCTTGTATGGGGTAATTGTGATAAAACAAACAGGAGTAATTATGACTGGTTTAGTTTAAGTAAATCAGAAGTTTTACATTCAATACAAGAATATATTACAAAAATGACATTGAAACTAAGTTAAAAATAATCAACTCGGAAATGATTGGTGGATTGTTTTTAAAAGTCGACACAATGTGACATTACGAAAATATGAGCGAATGGAAAGGTTTTTGCTGAAGTATTAACGGCAAAAGACTATGTTTTTGCGTTACATGTCACTTAAGCAAACAAACGAAACTAACAAAGAAGAAGAGGAAGAAGAGAATAAAACTGAAACGAAATGAAAAAACGTGAAAGGAAACCAAAGAGTGACAATCAAATATAATACAGTATAATTTATTTAATACAGAGTACAAGGATTATGAATAAAATAATGTGTAATAATAAATATGTATCGCGATAAAAAAGAACAATATTTAATTACATTTACAAGAAAACATGTTTAAAATGACAGTCTCATCTGATATGTGACAGATTATGATATAGAAAATATGTTACTAGTCGTACAAAAAATGTGTTCAATTTAATTAATAAAATAAAATTGTAGTTAGAGATTATTTTAAGAGTATAGGATCAAGCGGGGTAAAAATGAACAGTGACAAAAAGTGGGGCAAAAACGAATATTTAAAAAAAGGTATAAAACATTTGACTACACATTCGAAACTAATATCATATTATAAAGTGAACTTTCGTTTAACCAAATCCAGTTTTTGTTATAAAATATTTCTTCTGTAACATAATTTATTTTTCATTTTCATGAGTCAGTATTAAACATGATTTACTGTAATTTTTTGACACTTGTCAAAAATCAGATCATGTAACGACATGTTTTTAAGTCTTGAAATCATTTAAGTGCAGAAACTACACTATACAGATATACTCTTTTAGATTTACTTTTTATTATTTTATTTTATTTAATGGATTTTGCATAATGTTTGTTTGAAGTCGCGGGGTAAAAGTGAACAATGCTAAGGGGCAAACACGAACAAAAAATTATCGTTAACAAAAATTATTAAGTTATTTGTGTATTTCTATTAGCAGATTTACACTCGTTATATTCGTCATTGTTAAGGTAAAAACCATTTTTAATACTTAATAATATGCATATTAGCCCTTCATCAGTCGATTATAAAAATATTACTTGATCCATCAACAGTGAGGGACTGCCTCCTTTTTGAATTACAATATTATAAATTGAAATTTTTAATAAATTTTCTTAATAAATTTATAAAAATTTAACATAAGTTTATTTATAAAATCTTGATAAATAAATTTATGTTAATTTTACATTTAATTTAAATTGCAAGATGAAAAAAAAAATTTAAGAAATAATTTAAATAAGCGTCATTGTTTTTCACAAATTTCACTAATTTTGGTAAACTGATGAAAATAATATTTTCTTTTTCTTACACAAATAACTTGGCATTACAATATTTTGAGTATTAGTTTTTTGTAACGAAATTATTTATTATACATACTAAAGGGTGTCACTGGAAGGTACTGAAAATTTAGTGTTACAACTTTACGTTTTCTAAGTGTTTTTACTGAAAATGATAGATGGGTGAGGGCTGTCCTCATAAGTTGACTGATGAATGAAACATTATTAATTTTATTGTTTAATTAATTTATTTTCTTAAATAAAAAACTACGAAATTAATCATACAAATTAAAATAAAACGAATTATATTTTTAATAGGTTTTTTAAAAATCAAATTATTAACAGTTAATTTTTATATTTAAGATCGAATAATTCTACATATAGTACATTAGTTTTCTATTATCCAAAGGAAATGTGATAATTAATATATTATTAATGTAAAAATTAATATTGTATAATGTAAAGTTGTTCAATATCAATTACTGATAAAGTTGCATCTACGATATTGTAAAATTAATAAAATTATAAGTATTTTTCAATTAAAATGTTTAAAATATAAATGTATGCATTTATTTAATCGTTTATTGTATATAAAACTTTATTTTCTACAGATTTATAGTAATTATTTCAATTGTTCATTTTTGCTCCTTTCGGAAGGTAAAAATTAACAATACATAATTGATAAATACGATGCTACCTGCATATGTATATATATATTTACTTGACGATCAGCTTTCTAATAGTCGTGAGTATCTTATAAACATAAAACAAATGAAAATTAATGATTATTTATTTCCCTAGGTATGAAAGTTTGAAAAAATTGTTCATTTTTACCCCGCTTGACCGTACGTATGTTTCATACTTAACAGTTTAATTTAAATCCTAATTATTAATAAAATCACAATAGCTCCATATAGTGTCACACAATACCCAGTACCATGGGGAAATTAGGATTGTTTAGAAAGATTATAAATCTCATAAATATTTGAATCAGTCGACAAATTTTATTCTTATAATTACATCTCTCGAAAATACAAGATCTAAATTAATCATTACAAAAAAAACGAATAAACAATATTAATAAATGAAAATTTATGTTAAGTTGAATGTCAACTTAACATAAATTAATTCGAAAAAAATCATTAAACAATTTTATTGCATTTTCTAATACTTTGAACTATCCTCTTTCAAGTGATGTTCTTGTTTTATACAAAATGACCTTGAAAATTAAGGAAATTAATAAAAATGTGCATCAGTGTCAGGACGAAAGAAACGAAATGGAGATATTTTATCATCTTACTATATATATTGTTTCCTTTAACATTTTTGATAATATTTATCAAATATAAAATAATGTTTATCAAAAATCCGTCAATACAATTTATAATTTTATAAATTACGAATAAAATGGCGTCAAATAGAGCAAAATTAGTTTCCAATTGGGCGCCCAGGAGCATTTTGAAAATTCTACTTTTTTAAACTTATTGTTACAAATAAATAATAAGCAATCAATTTTTTTTACTTTTTCCTCCTGTTTATTAAAGAGAAGCTTCAACTCTTCCAACCACAAAACAGTGATACATCAAAAAATGACGAAAATAGCAGTTCCACTTGCCAGTTCCCTAAAGATGACAAAAATGTCCCCTCTGACATGTAAGAAATAATGTAAAATAATTCTCGCAATAATGAGAAATTTTACAACAACAAAAATATACGAATATTGCTAATAATAAATAATGAACAGTCATAAAATTTCATCGAATTTGATTGACACAATTTCAATTTTTACAAAGAGCAGACAAATTTGTCCCTTCTGGCATTCTAGTGTTAAATTGAACGTTTTCCTAGCTGAATATTATTTATCACTTGATTTAAATTAGATTTTGGATTTTTATTTAATTTCGAATTTTGTAAATGCAAAATAAAATTTGAAGTTCAAAATTATATCCAAAATCAAATTTAAAATTCAAAATAATTTCCAAAATAAAAATGAAAACAAAATTTAAATTCAAATCCATATCCAAATTCAAATTTAAAATGAAATCCAAATTCAAAATAAACCCAAAATTAAAAATCAAATCCATATCCGGAATTCGAAATCAAATCTTAATTCAAAATCCAAAATTTAAAGTGAAATCCAAATTTTAAAATCATATACAAAATCATATTAAATTAAAATACAGTCTTTAATATCAAATTTACTGCCAATTTCAAATTCAAAATAAAATTTAATTACTTTATTAATTTATTTTATTGTATATTATGTTATTTAAATATTTAATAATATTTTCTAAATAATTATTAAATATCGTTTTTAAATACTTATTTTCTTAATATTTATTTGTTTTATTATACATTATTTTATTTTTTAGTTTTACAATGTACTAATTTGAAATTACATTAATATTCTTATAAAATAAGAAATATTGTAATAGCAAACATGAATTTCTAATAATTCTTTTATTTTCGTTTAAAATGTTTGTATAGAATATCCGTTTTTACGAACACGCAAATGCGAACGACAAACAAATCATGTGAACGGGCCTTGCGTGTGGATACGACCACTGGTCAGAGTTGGGAACGCTGCTCATTGCTTTTGGTTTGAGCACGTCCGTGTGGGATTCTGTTGAAAAAGTACGTATTCTATATTCCTGTTTTGTTGCCTCGACTCTTTATCGCTAATCATTGTTGTTATTTGTGCTGTCAACCGAACAATTCTCTGGATCTTTTTGCTGCAGTGTAACGCCCACGAGCGGGTTTTTTTCAGTTGACTCAAAGCGG